>JARJLF010000304.1:0-239853 GCA_029378395.1 Mycena leptocephala | reverse complement strand
ATAAAATACTATCAATACGATAAAACATCTTGAAAAAACGTCGTGAAGTGACCCGTTATCGGTCCGAACTTCAAAATCCGTGTCCATGATGTTTGATGTTGAAAATATGTTGGTTCGTTGCGAAGTTCAAAATGAATTCACATGGAATTCACGACGAAAGCCCGTGACGAACATGCCTGAATTTCATGACGGTTTGTTCGCTCAGTGTGTTGGAATCACAAGCATCCTTCGGAGCAAGTATGCCGGCGATGTTGTGCGATGGTGTGCTATGGCTTGGCAGAGTCTAGGGTCGTCCAACTACTAAATTGAGCCCCAGAAACCAGACTGGCCTGGCCCAGACTGATGTAGGTTGCGACGCTGACTGAGAAAGAACCAAGAATCACATTCATTTTATCTCCGTATATCAATTGTAAAATCTATATAAGCTGTAGGATATCTTGTCGAGCTCGACTTCCATCGCGCTCTCCCACTCGGAACGGTCGGGCGACTCCTTCGCTTCTTTGAAGTTGCGAGGAAGCTCACCCAGAGCGATGATATGGGCATGTACACATCATCTGGGTCATTGTGCAACTAATTTTTGTGAATTTTTGCAAAAGGTGGCTGTCCACTGGCTTCACTTCCAACCGTTGATGCGCATCCCTCGGGTCATGAATTCATTCAATGCGAGTCTGAACCAGGCTCGATTTCTTTTTGGTATGGCGAGATCTGCATGATACAGAGGAGGTCAGAATCGCCGAAATAACAACACAGTTGGTCCTAGGAGGGCTTCCTGATGAATCCGAAATAATGGCCCAAATACAGAAAATATTACACAAGTCGGTTCGCCGGTGGTTGAATTTTCTGTGGGTCCCGCAGAGCACTCATTCCATGTCCACGAACTTGTTTGCACCAAAAGATCCGTACCCATTCCACTCCTGAACGAGGACGAACCAAAATACTCCTCGGAGTCAGAACTGCCCAAATACAGAAAAATATTTACACAACTCGATTCGCCGGTGGTTAAATTATCTGTGGGTCCCCCAGAGCATTCATTCCATGCCCACGAACTTGATTCCACCGAGAAATTCGTACCCATTCCACTTCTGAATGAGGACAGAGCAAAATATTCCCATGGGTTTCTTGCCACCCCTTGTGCTCTCGAACGCCAGGTTTCATTCTCGAAATCCTGCGCTATCGAAGCCAGGTACCCGTGCCATAAAACACCGGGTTTTCACTCTCTCTCAAAATCCTGCGCCATCGAAAGCCATCGAGCCCCGGGTCTATTCGTTCACACTATGCTAGAAAGCCAGGTGGCCGTGCCATCGAGCGCCGAGTCTATTCGTTCACCCTATGCTACTCTAGAAAGCCCAATTTCTTGTGCCATCGAACACCGCGTCTATTTGATCTCGATGGCTATCGAAAGTCAGCTTTCTTCATTTCCGCTGTGCCATTTAACGCCAGCCTATTGTAGTTCACCTGGTGCCATCGAACACTGGGCTTCATTCGTTTCCTCTTTGCTATTGAAAACCAGGTTCATTCGTATCATCCATCGCCCTCAGTGGAATGCTTCCAATTCGTACATGCCTCGGGCTTATGGTGGCTCTATTTTCCTCTACCTATCTGGTCCAATGTGGGCATGCGACTTCCGTGCGACGTGGGGACAATTATTGTCACCACACGAACAGCGTGCACGTGGAGGGCAAATCGAGTTCAACTTCGCCAAAGTGGTGTCGTAATGCCAACCAAAAGCAGGAGAACGTGCAGGCAGAACACCAGAATTGCGACGCCGGGGCTCCCTTCGCCAAGCTCGATTGGCGACGTGCGGGTCAACTCGGGTAACGACCCGAGGCTTCGGTTGCGAAGGCGAGTGCCAGGAGCCCACGGCCATTCACCAGCGGTCTCTCGTATGGCGGCCATTTTCAAACACTTTCTATTCCAGCGCCGTCTTAGATCCAGTTTTGAGGTGTCGACCAGAGATGGATAGCCTTGACCATTCCGGTCATTTTCAGCTATTCAGATTTCGCTCGGAAGCATTATTGCCGTCTCCAGCGGCCAATCAGTGCTTTACATTTTCAAACGCGTGACCTCGTTGCCCTCGCTACAATCTATTAGAATAGTCAATGTATCTAGGAAAAATCTATTCGGCGCCCCAGGCGCCTATTATATCAGCAACGCCTTCTGTAAATATGCGAGAGGCGCAATTGATGTCAGAGCGCCCTTGCCATACGGTGCCTTGATGGCGGGAAGTCACTTACGGCAATGGTTGTCACCGTTCATCACCGTGATTTAGCGGGTACCTTTGTGGCCACATTGCAGTGTTGCAATACCTGCAGGGAAGGCGGCAATTCTCTCGCGGCGAACTCGTAGATTTTCTCTTTTTCCTTCTGGTTATACTCAGGCATCATAGTTCTCTATTTAGTTAGGCTCAGGGACTCGTAGAATACTCGCTATCACAGAAAGTAACCGGAAATGCATTTATTACTGGAGATTACATGCAGTGAGCTGGACCACCAACCACTGACAGATATCTGAGGATCCTACGCGCAGATGCCCTAACTTGTTTCGGATGAATGGGATCATTGGCACTGTCTAGAGCCGGAGAGAGATCAGCGATGTTGATGGCAGTCATGTCATCTCGTGATCCGCCCACAACATTGTCCTCAAATAAATACTCTGAGACTGAATGGACAGGAGTTTGACCATGGAGTGAGCTCTAATTCATCCTGGCTTAATTATAGAGGACTAAGACCAACGATATCCCCTCAGAACAAGTCAGCAAGCAGTGCTGCAACATCAGCCCCAAAATTGCGACATGCATCGGAGAAACCCCAATCAAAAACATAATCTCTCCGAAGTGGTGGTCCAAATAAACGGAATAGCCTCTCCAGAGTGCCCTCATTGGCTTTTGTCCAAGAAGAAACCATTCAGGTGCAGAATTAAGCTAAACACGTTGTGCAAAGAATTTGCCAAATGAGTTGCTGAGCATTTGGCCTATTTTCGCCCATACATCAGCCTCCTAACCTTGTTCATGCTGATAAAAATGTGCGGTACATCCCCTAAATATTTTATCAGCACACCACAGCCATCCCAAGCGTGTAGATGGCTGTGGGTTCAAACAATTTTGGCCATTTGTGGCCGAATCACGTGCAATCAAATTAATCTATTATCGAGCACATATCCACTGATTTCGAAACCCACTGTTGAGGGAATGAAGGCCACATATCCTAAAGAACACACCTGTTGAGTTGGACCCAAAAAATTCTACAAATTGATGCCATAAAAACTCAATTTCCGGTTACTTTTTGTGATAGCGAGTACTTTATATTCCGTTGTACTCAAGTCGCTCTCCTCAGACTTCCACTTACCTTGTGTGTATGAAGAATGAGTTGCTGTTTATCTAGACTCTCGCGCACTTTACTCTCATAGAATGCCGTGTACGTCTACATTGGCATACTAATCTCACACTCGACTAATCTCTAATTTCATTGCATTCAGTCCGCAGTGGAGGCCGCTCACAGGACAATGATATTGCCATTTCGGACTCTGCTCTGCTATTTTACCTCCCCGGGCAATTAAGACAAAGGGACATCCTCGCAAAAAACGCCTTGCTGCTGCGCACGAGCAGCTGTCGGGTAAGAGGTTCAGATTGAGCAAAGTAGTCAAGGATGGTGATGGACACAGCCGTCGTAAATGCCGTACATGTGGGAAACATGGTCATTATTCTACCACTTGTGCTAGACGAACAGAGTAGATGGTCATCAGCTCAAAATATATGGTGTATTGTCCTCCATACAACCATTCTGAACTCAAAAATTGAAAATTTCCAAATTGGGCCGCCGGACAAGTATGTCTAAACTCCTCCCGGGGGCACGCATTTCAGGTGGAAACGCCCGGGGTGCCAAATAGAATCACCCATGTATCTATTCCGCGCACCTCCGGGTTGGTCAACGAATTTCCCATCACCATCCACGGCTCGTGATGGGAAATTCGGTGACCAACCCGGAGGCACGCGGGATGGGTGGCGCGGCCATGCCACCGGTGACTGGAGCTGTCCCTGGGCTTCCCGTGCCGGCCGCTTTATGGGCGACGGCATAGTCGTGAACGACAGTCAGAGCTGCCGCCTCGGTTTTTGTCTTCTCCATACTACTGGGGAATTCGTTGGCAAACCCGGAGGTGCGCGGGATGGGTGGCGCGGCCATGCCCCCGGTGACTGGAGGGCTTCCCGTTCCAGCTGCTTCATGAGCGACAGCAGAGTCGTGAGCGATAGTCAGAGCTGCCGCCTCGGTCTTTGTGCTCTCCATACTCTTGCAGAAAAGGGGGATAGACCCTAACGGGCGCCAAAATTTGAGTTTCCGACATCTTACTGTACTAGGGATCCGCTGAAGCCGCGGGAGAGCTCGCACAGCAGACAAAGCCTTTGCACAGCATTGTCTAGACCTTTCCCTTTTGGCACACTTTCATTTTTCGTTTTGCAGGCTAAGTGTCCGACACTGTTCGAGCCGCCGCAGGAAGCAGAATCGTTTGGTGCTCACCACATCCCAATATCTCTTGAATTGAACGACTTTGAGGGCATTCTTTGACTCAAGGACCGTCAGCCACCTAAGCGAGCACCTATTTGATTACGTTTGGATCTCTTAGCCCATTAATATGTAGTAGTAAAAAGACCTATGAGGTCCCGAATAGCGTTGGAGGCTGTCAGGAGCCGATGGGGCAGAATGATGATGTGTGACATCACGCTATCCAAGGAACCCTACTATACTACTGTAGCATTTCGACCAAAGGTTCACGGGGTGTCACCCGTCACCGCAATTGTTCACTGCGTACGGTGTTCAAAAGTCGACCGAGGCCGTCACTGGCTCGGCAATTGTTCATTTTGCTGCCTGGACTAAGGTCGTGTATTTAATTCCTGTTTGTAAACCGGTTTACAAACTGGTGTTTATAAACCTGGTTATTAAATGGTTGGCCAAAATGCCCAGTTTTTAATTATCTTGGCAGCCCGGGCCGCCGGGAATTCGTGGTTCGAAATCCAAACAAAAAACCATTTTCCCTCTGTTCGCAAGGTAAGAGCCTGTCCATCGAGGAATAGGACACCTAACTGGTGTTTCCGAGTGAGTTCTCTCCACAAAACCACCTCGTCACAGGCTGATTGATATGATTTCACGCTGTTTGTCTTGTGTTGTTACGTGCAGAATCGTCAACCGCGGATGCGTACGGGCTGCGCCCCGAGATGCGCCCGCTGTCAATGTTCTCCCCCTTTGTTTCCCCCACTGCCCCGCTCAACCCGGTTTGGAGACTCAGAGAGTCATTTTTTTCAGCGCAGAGTCTCTGAGTCGGCACGCAACAGCCTAAAATCCAGATCTAGAGAATGAACACATAGACCATACGGGCGACAGGAGAGAATCCCCACAGGTGGCCTAGAGGCGCCACTGGCCCCGATTGCCTTTTTGGGAAATGTCATAGTAGGGGAGGCGTGCGTCAGCTCTATCATCCTCGGATATGGTACTGTTGCGTGTCGTTATCCAGCGAAATGCGGTGAGATACACCGTAATTTGGCGGAAAAGTAAAAAGTGACAGTCCAGTGAAAGCCGTTGGTGATTAGCGAAGTGGGGACGAGGCTGCTGGTAAACAACAAGGCATGCCACCCATCAACATCTGCCAATGGTCACCGATAATCACTGGTGGCCAACGGCGGCCAGGCCCCCGGTCACTACCTTCTAGGTCGGTCCGGAATAGCGTAACTCTGAGGGCGAAAATCGCGTTTTTGGGTCCGGAATATAGAGTAAAAGTAGGTCTGAATGACCCAAGCCGGTCCAAAATAGAGTAAATCTGGTGCAGCCAGGAATTGTTTTTGGAAGAAAGAACGCACCCTAACAAAATTTGCAACCCCAAGCACAACTTGAGTCGCTGATGGTTAAATTTTCTGTGGGTCTCTCAGAGTACTCATTCCATGCCCACGAACTTGATTCCACAGAGAAATTCATAGCCATTCCACTTTTGAACGAGGACAAAGCAAAATACTCTTGTGGAGTCAGAACTGCCCAAATACAGAAAATTTTACACAACTTGAGTCGCTGGTGGTTAAATTTTCTGTGAGTCTCTCAGAGTACTCATTCCATGCCCACGAACTTGATTCCACCAAGAAATCCATAACCATTCCACTTTTGAACGAGGACAAAGCAAAATACTCTTGTGGAGTCAGACCTCCAAATACAGAATATTTTACACAACTTGTGTCGCCGGTGGTTACAGCCGTTTGCGGGACAGCAAAATTGTGCTACCACCATACTGAAGAATGGACAGTATTTTTCACCCAAATTCACTATCGGAGTATACCATCCCCTGGGTGATGTGTTGAACTACACCACATCAAAAATTTAGGTCAATTGAGTATCAGGAATCAAAGTTACAGCTGTCCGATGCGGAAATGTGATGAAAATGATGAAAAGTCTATCTTGGGCCCCATCAAAAATCGGAAGGGATCGTCCCCTGCGGACCTGCAGCGCGAGTCGAACGCACCTATTCCCGAGGAAATCTGCGGAGAATTGAGCACAGCGCGGCTGATTTACGCAAAATATCTCAAAATCAGAAGAAACCGACCGCGCCTTATGTTCCGCAAATTGCTGTCACAGTTCTGAGAAAACCATTCGCTGCGAATTTGATGCGTGAATCGAATGAGCCTACGAAAGAAGAAAACGGTGCAGATTTGAAATCGCAGCAGCTGTTCTACTGACCGCTTAGCAAAAGTCGTGACCTACCCTTGATTTTATGTGCCCACATGCGGTATTCGGGCGTCAGGAGAGAAATCCAACGAGAGGGTTTGGTTTGCAGTTGAACCCCGGACATATTGAGCCTATAAGAAAGAAAAAAGGTAAGAATTGAGCGCAGGGCAGGTGTCCTACGGGAAAATCATCAGAAAAGATAGCAAAAAACCTGATTTCATCGCTCAGGCACTGAATTCCGAGGGCCGTAGGCGAAGTCTGTTTAGCTGGGTTTACGTCAGTCTACATCGGCCGACCCTAGTCGGCAAACTCTGCCGACGTTATGTAGGCTAAATTGTGCCTAGCTGGGCCTACGCTGTGCCTACATCTGTCGACTTCGGGTCGACCCAGGCCTGCCTACCTGTCCTCCATCCTCAGCTCCCTCCACGGGCTCTGCCATGCTAATTCCACCACCCC
Organism: Mycena leptocephala; assembly: GCA_029378395.1. NCBI lineage: Eukaryota > Fungi > Basidiomycota > Agaricomycetes > Agaricales > Mycenaceae > Mycena > Mycena leptocephala. The sequence goes on along the minus strand of JARJLF010000304.1, from coordinate 232,699 downwards.
CGACGGGTTGCTAGGGCTTAAATTTGATTTATTTTTAATTCGCCGATCTGACCATGCTATTTTGGGACGTTTCTCCCGTTAACCGGATGGACAATTTGAGACCCTTTGAAACCCCAACACATATGGTAAAGGGGCCCCTTATGTCTCATTCAGCCGATTGAATGGCAGTTCAGCAATAAATATGAAAAAAAATGTGGTCCCAGAGTGAAACTGGCAATGTGTGCCGTGAGTCGTGAGAGGCTTCCATAATTCCGCGGAGACAATGACAGGTGGCAGTGCTGCTGTCAAACATCACCAAAATCACTCCGTGATGCCACATGGCCCAAAACAAAACGACCAGTCAAAGCACCAGCCATGGTTAGAGGGTAAATCGATGTTGACCAATCGAGGCATACTTGGTTTACTGCCAGGTCTGCCGACCTCGGTCTACCACCGTAGGCACAGTTTTAGGGACTAACGTGGATCGGCGTGACCGGCTGTCCGTCCGCGCCACATCCACCGATCGCTCATCCGCGGACATATTGGCCCATCATTATCCGTGGGAAAGTTATCCACCGCTGTCCGTCGTTTGCTGCCTGGACGCCAGGACACTCACAGAGGTGAGTGATCATCATAGGAACAATTCTGTGGCATAAAAAAGGTTGCTCACCAATTCCCAGAGCTTTAGCATAGCTCGTTGTCAAATACTCTCCAAATTTCACTGGTTTCCAGTGTTCTACAAGGAAAATTCGTCCCGACATTTATTATTTGCTCACCAAAAAATTCTGAGCACTGTGTTGGATGTTAAAATCGAGTTTACGCCCCTCAAACAATTTTAATTGCGCGGAGGAAGGGAGAAGCGAGCAGAACCAACCTGCGGTGGCTGTGAAATAACAGGTGCAAAGAGTGTCCACGGGTCATCCGTCATCCGCGCGGATGTGACCGGTCAGTGACCGGGCTGTCCAAGCTAGTCCCTACACAGTTTGGCCTACGGACCCTCGGAATGCAGTGAGGCAGCGGTTTTCAATGCTAGATGAAAAACATGAGGAGACTATTGTCTGCGCATTTTCGATACCGTTCGAATGAGCCAACTTCCAGCGCGAACGGATGCGATCCGAGAGCGGAGGGAGTCAGTGTTGTCAAGGTCAATCACTGACCGTCAATAAAAGTCAGTGATATTGACCTGTCAATGCATAGACGGGGTCATTGACTGGTCAATGACCGGTCGATCAAGACTTTCGGAATCCCGGACCGCGGCAATGTTTGCTTGCAACAAATAATCCTACTCTCGTTATCATTCCCACGTCATCGACTCCCCGTCTCCTGAATTCCTCAATCAAAAACGGTCAAATGCATGATCCATTGACCAGACAGCATTGACTGACCCGGTCTGACCGGGTCAGTGACAACACTGGAGGGAGTGTTTCAAAAAAAAAAAAAAAAAAAAAAAAAAGATAAAAAAACACCCAAAACGGCAAAAAACCGTTCGCACCTGTTGTACCGCAAACGGCTGTAAATCTTCTGTGGGTCTCTCAGAGCACTCATTCCATGCCCACAAACTTGATTCCACCAAGAAATCCGTACCCATTCCACTTCTCACTTCTGAACCAGGACAAAGCAAAATACTCTCGTGGAGTCAGACCTGCATGCCCCACAGAAAATTTAAACCCCTACGGGGCAAGTGGTGTAATTTTTTCTGTATTTGGTCTCTCAGAGCACTCATTCCATGCCCACAAACTTGATTCCACCAAGAAATCTGTACCCATTCCACTTCTGAACCAGGACAAAGTAAAATACTCCTGTGGAGTCAGACCTGCATGCCCAAATAAAGAAAATATTACACCACTTGAGCCACAGTAGGTTTGCCCCCAAGAACACTGAAATCCGTTGAGGCTTGCTTGAGTGTGCTGTGAGCGAGACAAGGTCTGGCATTTCCAAACATGTGATATTTTGAAAGGTGTGATATTCCCAAACACGTGACCCTTAGTTAATTCACGCTCTTGCATTTCCAAACGTCTGATATTTCCAAACGCGTGATATTCCCAAACGCTTGCCAGCATTGCCATGAATGACGCGTCTCGGCCTGTTTCCCTTTAAAAGCACATTTTTTGGCCCTGTCCTCCTCCAACTGATAGCCAGGCAAATTCTGAGCAGGTTTGCCCCTAAGAACATTAAAACCTTAAAACGCTGACTTTCCTCGATCAAAGTTGGCCGGATTGGAGAGCTCTTGTGCCCCTCATTGAACCAGCTCACTCGTAGGCATCTGATTTGTTTATCACTGCACCCATTTAGTCCAATCGTCGCGGGCCGACTGTTACGTTCGAGTATGTACAGATTCTCCAGCGAGTATTTCTTGCTATGTCTTCTCAATTACATTATCTGTAATCTCCACAGAAGTATAACTATCCTTATGTGAGAAGAAAATCATTGCATGAGAGAAATCACAAGTGCTGTCTATTTGAGTTCCTTTCAAACCCGATGTTTTTCATCTCAGCCTTAGAAACCCACACAGTGCCAAGAAGCAGGCTGGCAATGTATAGTGATTGCAGTAATATATTTGATAATTGTGCTTGAGCAGGCGCGATCACTGAGCGAATGCAGTCATCGCTACATTCATTGATGATGGCTTGTCAACTTTGCTTGGAGAATTCAGTCAATATACTCTCACCTTCTGCACTTTTCACGGAAATATAGCTGTAATTTACTGCCCACTTCCCTGGGTTCTACAAGACTCTCTGAGGAACAGCAGCATCCAAAAAGGTTCCACCTTGCATTTTCTGTGTGCCGTTCCAACTCTGCGCAAACTGTTGGATCACACCACCAATTCCGCTCCCTTATCATGGAACTACACACAGTTTCCTGCTGGAACACTGCACCCTCCTCGCTGCACTCCGAAATTCCATGCTAGCAGATCCTGGCCAACTTTTTCCTTTACAAATACTGCCATTATACTTCAATATTTGAGGCCGCATCCAACAGAGTTGACGTTGCAAACTTTGAAACGGTGTCTGTTGCATTTAGTTATGAAATAGCGGAAAAAATGGAAACTGTATTCCAACAACAAAATTTGTGACTAAATAGTCTGTGAACTTGCTATTGTAGGTAGGTAGGTAGGTAGGATTACATGGCACGGTCCCGCTCGAAGGATTTGGCTCAAATATGCTCATAGTTATCCACAGGACGCCAAGCTTTAGGAGAGGTTCCGTCCTTCTACGCCTGCCTGTGGATGGGGGTGGCGACGTTCGCCTTGAATGGGGTGGGTTTGATGCCGAGGATAACCGGCGACTTGAAGATTTCACGCACCCAGTCGGAGATGGCAGGCCACGCTCGCTGGACAAAACCCATCTGAACCCCATAGCGGTCGGGAGCCTTCCACGGGAGTGCCGAGAAAATGACTCTGTCGACCTCAGCGTCTGGGACGTCGACGAACGCACGCTCCTCATTTATGGGGACAGACTCCGGGAGGCGAATGGGATCAGCTGTGGAGGGAGCAGGTGCTTCGGATGTAGACATGGAGGGACCCTGGTATCAGTGAACGTGTGTACACCTGTGCTGCGGGCTTATTTCTCTGTCTCTCGCCGTTTCCAGCTCCGCACCGGCCACATCCCCCTCGCCAAACACCTCCATAAATAAACAAAGCCGACTCACCTATTTGCCCGTGCTGCCGGCAGGCTGACGAATCGGTGGCACATTATCTGCTCCATTGCTCCTCCCACAGCGAAGCCCGACGCGAGCTATACCGAGCGATCGGTCCAGCCGCGTATGACATAACCAAACTCCTGGGAACGTCCCCGAAAGTCCTGCCCCACCTCTTCCGCTATTTGGGTCATACCGGCCGATTCCACTCCGTCCACGGAGACCTCCCCGACCCTCCAAACTACAGCAAACCGTCCCGGCAGGAATTTTATAGCTTCCTCGTCAACTTTCCCATGCCCGACCGCTTTCCCCGAGCAGCCGATCCTTTCAACCTGATTCCCGCATACTTGCCTAGCCCGTAGCCGCAGCCCCGCCCACGACGACCGATGCACGCCGCCCGCTTCCCAGGTTCCTTTACTTACATGATACCCGTATACTCACTCTACCCTACTCACCAGCGCCTGCCCTTACCGGGGCCTATAACCCAATTATGCTAAGCACACACCCACTTACTTTACATTCTCTAGGTCGTGCTGCACTCTACTAATTCGCGCACACGTGCACCCGTCCGAATAGCCTAATGTTGGCTCTAGGACATGATGTCGAAGCTCCCATATCACCCGACCATTACTATACTCACATAGCTACCTAGTACATTTTGTGTAGACGTATGCCCAACATGCCGCACGCGGCGAGGGGCAAATTGAATGGATTTAAAATAAATAAAATAAAAAAGGCCCCTGGCACCAAATAGAGAATGAAGATATATTTTCGCCCTTTTTTCTATCGCTTATTCTGAAAGAATGGTATAGGTTTCAACATAATTGAAGCATAACTGAGGGAGTTACGATAATTTTCTGTTCGCGCCTTCGGTTCCGTGATTAGCTGTAAGCAACTAAAATTGCGCCCATTTAGGACCCAATATCCGCAAACCGCGAATTTGGGCCCCATTGGACACAGACTGAAATTTTAACACTCGTAATCGAACCGCACCATCGAGGCGCGACTTTTTGTGCTGCCGACATTCTGATGAATTGAGAACTGCGCAGTCATTTCGCAGGAGTACTGTGCAGCCATTTCTCACCGGATTTTGACCGCGCGCCAGCTAGAATAATAGCCAGCGGAATTCTGGTTTGATCTGTCTCCGTACTTATTTCCTGAGCCTTGCCGCCTTTCCAGTGTGCACTGGGGCTCTCCATGTACAATGTAAACAACGGGAAAACGGCTGCTCGGCACGCAGCTTTTACTTCCAAGCAGGTCGGCAACCGGTGTCCGTTATACTACAAAAACCTCCGTGTAGACCTACTCTAAATGTGGGCGGGCCCATCAATATTTGAAGTACAACCAATTGTCACAGTTACCGCATGGTATGGATATGTGAGCAATGTGAACCACCGGTAACTCAAAGAAAGAGAACAGGAAACACGCAGGCTCCAGAAGCTCCCGTACACATCTCATTCGCATTCCAGTAGGTGGTCTCTGCGATTCAGAAGTGATATTGGAACATAAATGCAGATATACTGGATTTACCGTTCGAAATGACGGCAAAGATATTTTCCCATTTCTTGCCGCCGTATCCTGCCCGGGTCACTCCGTTTGCCTCGGTCATCCTCCTTGGCAAGGTGTGCCGACAATGGCGGCATATATCGATCTCCTCCCCCGAACTTTGGCGTGCTCTACAGCTCAATCTAATTCAGGAGCGCATTCCGCAACAACGAAGTTTATTACGAAATTGGCTAAAACGCTCTGGTGTCCTGTCCCTTTCAATCGGCGTCACTTTCGACGTCAGGGAACAGGAGACCGTACCACCTTCCGTTGCAGACATCATACAAGACCTAGTCATTCACTGTCGGCGATGGGAATACATGGATATCAGGCTCCCATTTCAGTACCTACAATTGATCGAAGGGGATATGCCCGGCCTTCGCTCCCTCATCATAGGGCCCAGTGAGGTCCCGAGTCGGTGCCATTACGGCCCCTACCCCTATTCACGTCATGCCCGCAGCTGCAGCATATCGTGCTGTCTCGGTTCTTCCAGCCCGCCACGATCACACTTTGTTGGGGGACCTTGACGCACCTAGAAGGTATCTTTTTGACCCCACAAGAGTGTATGGAGATATTAGGACAAACTGTCAACATCACTCACTTTAAGGCCAGGATAGAGAGCAGCGGGGAGGAGTTAACAGCAGTCCTGGCCTTATTTAAGTTGGAATGTTTGATTTTGCTTCCAGGGGAAGAAGAAACAGTTCCGGATGATTCGCAAATGCACTGCTGGATGGTTTAATCCTTCCTGCTCTCCGCCGTCTGCGTATATCAGGGCCATGGTTCGCATCTGGAACCCGTGGCCAAGTATAATTGCCCTTGTTTCGAGATCCTCATGTGCACTATGCAGCCTCCACGTCACAGAATCGGCCTGACAATGCTTTCGTTAATACTTTACATCGGTAATAATATATAATGTGGTGGCAGAAATGGATTGAAGAGGGGTCGCAATTAAGGATGTTACGAACATGGTCAGCCGACTCTTCAGAGTCGTATCAAAATTTACTAACGCTCTGGGGTAGGTCTTCAGACTTCAGCATGAGACTTTTCGTCACCTGTCTTCCAAACTATATCAATAACGAGGCCTTGGTAGTCGAATTTCTGAAGTCCGACATCGTCATTCTCAGTGCTTCCATACAACCAGCATGGAATAAGGACTATTGCTGGGCAGATATCATTGTAGCCAAAAAAGACTACACAAAAGCGTTGACGATGGGTAACAGGCTTTTCGGGGGAGAAAGATTACGGTTAAGCCTTTTTCTCCCAAAGGGAAAGTATTTCGACGCATGGGTTCTGGAGGAAAAGAAATGCCGTTTAGCGTGAAGCTCAACAGCCGAGAATGGTCTATCGTGCAACTGGACCTTCTGAGGTGCTAAATAGAGAGGTTGCGCAAAGCCATATGAGCCACTGTATGGCTTTCGATTTTGGCCGGAGCGGCCAGCTCGGTCCAGGCCTTGTTCCCATATTATAGAGATCTCCCATGGCACCAATCTGAGGCCCCAAGACCAGTGGAAAAGTCTGGCCAGTTTGTCAAAAATTTCCATTTTTGGTAGCCATAAGCCACCATATGGCTGTTGCGCAACCTGGTTAATATGTAGAAAAAAAGAAAGAAATCATGAGCTTACAGTTCCGGAAAGTAATGGGGAGCTAATTTTTGTGGCTGCGTCCTCTGCCAAAATCTCCAACCTAAATTGGGTTGAAATTTTGTTGAAAGTGTGATATATCGATTGCAGGAATGGTTGGAGTGACTTGAATTTTTGAGAGGGTGGCCTTACAGCTGTTTGCGGAACTTAGGTCCAGGACAAGACAAACAACGATCCCACCGGCCAATCAAGCGACACGGCCGCGAGGAGAACGAAGGAACTCGTCGCGACGTGATCATCTCTGATGGCGCTCATTGCAATTATTGTATATGCTAATCATATTAACGGCAATGATTCTGACTCCGGAGAGCCGGCCGCCAGTTCTGGAGCGGCCGTGCTTTCGGATGGTAAGAAGCATTATGTTTTAGGGCGTTTAATGCTGATTGCGATTGCTAGATGACCCTCCGATTTGGAAGAGTCTGATACGGGCCCGGCCGTCGTTTATCCAATCCACCGCACTCCCACTGCAATTGTTGTTGACCTCACCAACTACCGGCTGCGCGACCCTGCCACCAAAGAGTTGTATTCGCTGAACACAATCATCATGAACGCTGTTTGTGACTCAGCAAGAGACCCGACGCAGATAAGGCAACACTCAAGAGGAGTGGGTTGCGCTGTAAGTTAGCTTTTCATTTATCCGAAATATATTGTACTTTATTTAACTCTTCGTCGTTGCGGATGGCGAGGTGAAGGTGACGGAGTATAATACGTTGCTTCCTATTGTCGTGTACTGCGTTACCCGCGAGCTCCGGGATCTCGGCGATGAGATATTCGAGGACAGCGGCAAGGTAGACTGGTAAACGGACGAGTGAGACGAGGACGAAGCTGGGTGACATACAACGCACCAGGTGCGCCGGCACCAACGCGCTGCGCGTAGTTACCCTTTTTCAACAGACGGTGAATACGACCGACAGGAAACTAGAGGCCAGCCTTAGCAGAGCACGACTGGCTCTTGGAAGCGTTATAACCATCGCCGTTGCCCTTTGCTTTTAAGGCGGTTTCCCCCGGCATTGCGTACTAGTAGTTTGGATGGAGAGTTACCCCCTTATATGTCCTATCCGGACCAAGCTACGGCGGCAAGAGGACAACAAGTTTCAAGTGAGGACGGGCACCGCCCTCGATGGGGGAGCGAAAACCCCGTGGCAACTCGGACAACCCTTGCCCAGCCTGCTGTTATCTGGTACTTCGCATCTTAAGTATCCTTATCCCTGCTTACCCGGTGTCCAGATCACCAAAACTAAAGTCACTAAAATGTGAGCTAGACAGGTCAGGTTCATTCGACATACTAAGAATTTATCATTACCAAGGGGCATTTTTCTCGGCCATTTCAATTCAGATTGCGAAGGTTCCACTAGTAACGATGTTCGTTAGATGTCCCCTACCGCCGTCCAGAGATATGTAAGACGTGACGGCGGATTGTGCGGGTAGGGGATTGTTTTGATGTAGTATGTCGAAGGTGTTGTTTCGGACAATATGAGCGTTTCAAGAAGAGAAGTAAATGGGTGCACGTGGAAAGATACCACTTGGGTTTTCGGGCCACCTGTTGGTTCTAAAATTTTGGTCATTTAGACTCATTCTGCGGCCTTATGACGGTTATCATCGCTATTTATTCCCAGGTCGAACAACGTGGTTTTGATGCTGAATCAACTTGCAAACACAGCTTCCAACTTCCCGGCGGGCCGGTGTGGTCCGACCGCCCGAAAGAGTACATATTAAACCGCCCCTATTTGGCTTAGCAGTAAGAGGTTTCCCTCTGCAACACCTCCAATTGCGGCTATCTGTCAACAGAAAAGGCCAGCGAGGTCGCTGCGCTTTATATACACCCTCCTTGAGAATTTTGAACGATGGATCACCCATATCGACATGATTTGTGAGTAACATTGCAAAATATCAAACATGTCTTGGTCCTGCGCTACAGCAGTGGTTATCGAAGGCCTCATAGAGGTAAAAATGGCATGAGAAGCTCAGTCCAATTCATTTTTATCCTGAAGCCCAGTGCGCTATGATCCAGGATCCTCTGAAGGCCATAACACGCCGGCCGAGGCAGTGACGGAAGGCGGGGACTAGCGTGCTGAGAAGCGCATCAAAAGAGTGGGCGCGGGAAGAAACAAGCACGGCCGTAGACAGCCGGCATCAGAGCAGACCACGAAGTTCGACTTTCATTCATCGAAGTTGGATTGATGTTTCCACAAAACCACGATCGTGGACCTTGATCTTGCCACAAAACCACCGTGTACGCACTTGGATTGCCTATAAAACCATAGCCTTATCACTCAAAGCTGGAATAAATAGCGGAATTAACGGTCATACGGCCTCCACTAAATTCTTTCAACACAGCAGACAAACTCGGAAGGTGAAGATTTAACCAGGCGCCGGTATCGACGGTTCACATTTCTACAATAAAAGATTGGGGCTCGGGTGGTGCAGGTTGTGGTGGTGCATGATCGGTGCGTTCTGTAATCAAAATCCGTTAGTCAGATTTCATGAAAGTGGGGGCGACACTGACCTCCATGACCTCCTGCGCGCTCTCCTCTTTGTACTGACGCACGTTCTCGGACAGCTCTGCGGCGTCCTTGCCGAGCTGGTGCCCGTCGCCCGCGAGCGCTGACATGCGGTGCATCGCCTGGATGCTGAGCGCCGCTTTTTTCCCTGAAAATTGAATTGGTATCGTAGAATGAATGATGGGAAGACGGACACTAAACGGAGGACCGGGAGTGGGACCAATATTACATTAAGGTCGATCAAGATCAAAACACCTACACGTCAGCTTTGCGTTGAACGCCTTCTTCACAGACGGTAGCAGATCGGTCGGGCCTCCGCCCGGGCTCGACCGGTCGGGGATAAAATGCGGGGTCGTCGATGCCAGCCACTGTGTCCATGATTGGCGCAGAAGTAAAGAACGGAAGAGGAGATCGCGTGCCTTGTGCTCGAGCGCCTCAGCCGCCGTCGGCCGAAGCTCGGGGTCGATTGTGAGGCACGCTTTGACAAAGTCGCGCGCAGCGTCCGAGACATTCACCCAGTACACCTCCGGTTCGAATTTGTAGTCGCCCGCAATGATCGCCTCCGTCTCGAGCTTCGGTGTGTCGCGGTCGAACGGCGTGTAGCCCGCGAGCAGAAAGTACGTCACGACGCCCATCGCCCAGACGTCCACGGGCTTGCTGTGCCCCGCTGCAGTATCATATTGGTTTCGTAGACATGCTGAGTAAATTGCGTAGCAAGAAGAGGCAAGACGCACTCTTGAGGAAGATTTCGGGCGCCATGTAGCCCGGCGTGCCGCAGATCTCGGTGAGCAGACTAAGCTTCTCATCCTCCATGATGCGGGAGAGACCGAAATCCGCGATCATGATGTCTGTGTCCTCCGCGGGCGTGCGGAAGAGGAGGTTCTCCGGCTTGAGGTCACGGTGTACGATACCAGCTGCATGGATGTATTTCACTGCAGTAAAAATGGTGCGTACAAGATCCGCAGCGTCGCTGAAGAGGGTTAAGGAGACAGCGGCGAGATACCGCCGGGGCAACTCACGGCTCATAGTAGTTGCCTCTGGCGCATATCCGGTGGAAGAGCTCACCGCCCGTGCACAGGTCGAAGCACAAATAGAGGTTGCGCGAGGTCTTTACGGATGTGTGAGAATAGACAAGCTGCTCTAGCGCTGCCTTATGCGCAGAGACATAGCCCTTAGGACCCTGGCAGATCGACGCACCTCAAAGTAGTCGTGGAGGGTCACAATGTTGCAGTTTCCGCTCGAGATACGGGTCAGGACTGCGATTTCGTTTCGCACCTGCGCCCATTGTCAGCCCGCTCATCAGTTTCGCGTCGAAGGAAAAGCGCACCATGTGCTCCCTACCCTCCATCAGCTTCTTGTTGATAACCTTGCAGGCATAGTGCATGCCTGTCTTGATATGAATAGCCTCCTTCACAATGGCGTACGTCCCGTTACCGAGCGTCCTGCCTGTCCGATACTGGGACGACTCGTGAGTGAGCGGAGATCGTGTGTCCATCGACATCCACAAACCTGGCAGGGCACCGTTGCGTCTGACATCGGTTGAAGCGACATGGGCGTACTTATGTGCGATGCGAGAACGACACACAGCACACGTGCTGATTCGTTTGATCCGATGATCCTTGATCCATGAACCGGCCCGCTGCCGGGAAGGCTGGCTGTGGGGAAGCGGCCCGAAGCGCAGAGACTAAGCGGCAGAGCATTCCGAGTTTCGCGAAAGGTTTGATCTACCATTAGCGATCACGGAGCCCTAGTCACTAAGGACTACAAGACGGGCCTCTGCTTCGCTCCGGTATGCGAGCTGAAGGAAGTCTTCTGGAAGAAAAATATCTCATAACTTGTGAGGTACGGACAAGGTACGGAATGGGAATACAATAGGGGAAGAAAACGAGGTGAACACCGCGGGAGGACTGAGGTCCGGGCAATCCTGGGGGGGAACGGGAGATTTTGGGTTATTCTTTCGATTCGCCGGAGGACCAAGGAAAGGCCCTTTCACTCCCGAGGGGCCGACAAACTTGACCAATCCCGGTCATCAAGGGGGAAGATTTTCCAAGTAACCATAAACTGTTTGTGCAGTGGACTAGGGGAACATTAGCAAAGTTCAGGCATTCGGGAGGCACGCTCACTCCGCAAAGTCCTCCGGAGGGTTCATTTGAACTTTCAAGATGGATGTTTGTATGTAAGAAAAATCTGCCGAAATCGTATTATGAGCCAATATGCATTATGGCATTATGAATTATGAGCCAATCGACTGTATACACTCTAGCCTTTCACTCAGTTAGCTCAGAACTCATTTTTGCAACATGAATATTTATATGCCAGTGGGCAGTGCACCCCTTTCCACCCAAGACTCCGCCAACAAATTTTGACCTCCTCAGAGCGCTGTAGAGTAAAAACTTCTCAGAGGAAAACTTTTCTACCTTATAATTGATCCTACCTCACTAAGTGGTGTGCAATGACCGTCGATCTCGACAAAGACATCTTTGTCGCTAGGTTTCTTTGACACTGTACAACTCCATTTTGTTGAGTAAACTCTCACCGCACGCTGGCCCGGAGGATCATATCCAACCCCACTCCTACATATGGACTCGCTATTCTCTCTGTTGGCCGACCACGGTGCACATACACGGTATCATGGCATTATAGAACTTAACCCTAGATCATACCAACTAAGCCCTTCTTGCCGGCGCTGTAAGTGAGTTCTCGTGTCTGGGAACTTCTGTTCCAAAAAACCATGCCTTCCTCATTCTATCATGAGATCCTCGTCGAAATCCGAGTCTCTGCGTAATAACAATTCCTTGCGGCAGCGCGCCGCTCGTAAAGGTGCTGATTTCAGATGCAAATAAATCAGCATGATGATTGATCTCACCTGGCCCTCTGACTATCAGGTGAAGGATGAAATCCAGGACACTCAACAGTTCCTTTCAGAACCACTCGCGGAATTCAACCATCTACTATAATCACGAGGTGTTTTTTTTTTTCCGCCTCACGTGAGTTCAATGTTCGGATTCAATTGCGATTTCTTGAGCTAACGACTTGTCATAGATCATAGATGGATTTGCGCAGATTTTTTGTGTTCATAAGTTATCCTCCAACACAAGAGACTCGAAATTTGGTGAAAATTGGGTCAAGGGAATGAGACCGTAAAAATGAACATTCGGAATCTGGACCGAGGGAACTGCCAGGGGCGGCAAATTCCCCCAAAATCAGTCGGAAGTTTTATTTGCCCGAGTCATCTATTGGCAAAGCCGATATCTGGAATTGCGGGGCCTGGATCCTTCCTGAAAGTATTTTTGAACCCTGGTAGTTAAGTTAATGCATCACTTACCCACTGTACAAGTATCGAAATATCAACTTATATCTGCAACGAAAGACTCATAAATCTGTAGCGAACTGACCCACAACTTGAAGAAAAGTTGAGAGCACTGGGCATTGCTAAAGGGTATCTAGATCTGCAAGCCATATTCTGACGGTTCTCCCTCATTGCGCAGTTGGATTGTGTTTTCATCGAAAAATAGATGAGATTGAGGCATCTGTTCCATTTTTCGGACGTGAAACTGGACGGGTAACCAATCTAGTCAAAAATTGGGATACTTTCTTGGGTTTGACTACCTGATGTTTGGGATGGGTTTGAGGTGTCTGGACGATGTATGGAAACTAGTAAGCCCCGCTAGAAGTTAGTTCGGGGTTAGAAACGAGGTGTGCAAGGAGCTAGAAGCGGCGCGGCACTTTGCCCCTTTGCCGCGGCAATAGCACAGCCACCGCCGCATCAGTGCGTGGCAGTCGCGTGGCACATGTGGCATTTCCACCCAGCCCATTTGAATGCAGCTCTATTGTGTCAGGTCATGCATTTCAAAATGCCAGCCCTTTGAATGCACCTCTATTGCACCAGGTCACGCTTTTCAAAATGCCCGCCATTTGAATGCACCTCTATTGTGTTAGGTCATGCCTTTCAAAATGGCAGCCATTTGAATGCAGCTCTATTGTGTCAGGTCATGCTTTTCAAAATGCCAGCCATTTGAATGCAGCTCTATTGCATCAGGTCACACTTTTCAAAATGCCAGCCATTTGAATGCACCTCTATTGCATCAGGTCACACTTTTCAAAATGCCGGCCATTTGAATGCACCTCTATTGCATCAGGTCATGCTTTTCAAAATGGCAGCCATTTGAATGCAGCTCTATTGTGTCAGGTCATGCTTTTCAAAATGCCCACCATTTGAATGCACCTCTATTGTGTCAGGTCATGCTTTTCAAAATGCCCACCATTTGAACGCACCTCTATTGCGTCAGGTCATGTTTTTCAAAATGGTGGCCATTTGAGTTCAGCTCTATTGTGTCAGGTCATGCTTTTCAAAATGGCAGCCATTTGAAATTGATTGCATCTCTATTGTGTCAGGTCATGCTTTTCAAAATGCCTGCCATTTGAATACAACTCTATTGTGCCACAATTTGTCGTTGCCCTTCCCCGAGGGCAAGACTGGGCGCTACATGAAGTTCTCAAACCAAAACCACGGGACAATGGGATGGAATAACTGCTTCAACGAGGTCTAAGCTCATCCAGCATTCATATAGTGAGAAGTGTGTGTCGACAGATCGGAGGTTTATGCACGTGCACACCTCGCGTACGTCTCGGGGCGTGCATATGTGTTCCGGGACTACTATTGGGCACACACGAGCACTACCAGTGGCCGGAGCAGAATTAGGTCAACGTGGCCCCATGCACGCCGCTGAATGCCATAGTCTCCGGCCCCGTGGCAGGCAGGACTTTCGAGGTGGACAACCCTGCCCCGCGCGCTGTCTCCAAAGCCTGGTTCGACGTCGTCTGTCCCCGTCGCGAGTGCCGTTACATCAACACCCGCAATGTCAAGCCTGCCGTCAACCAGGTGCTGGGTATTGAAGTACTTAACCACTGGCAGATGCTGCTCCACGACGTGCCCCAGCGCTGCATCGAGATCGTCCCTGCATCTAGGAAGGAGACGTTCGACCTCGTACTGTGGGGTGGCCCACGCGTGGTCATGCTCCGGGACTCTTTCTCGCAGTCCCCCATTTCCCGCCTCTCCGCCGCTCTCCCATCATCTCTGCCGCCGTCGACTGTAACACATACTTATTCATCCCACGGGGCCCGCGCCTGCCGCATCCTGCGCTGCGCAACCCGTTCCAGTGCATGCTCGGGCTGCATCTCAGGCGGGGCGACTACGAGGGGTGCCTTCAAACTCTGTCTCCGACATCATGCCCGCTGTGACGCGCCAAGTGTGCTAATGTGCTCTTGAGGTCATGGATCCCGTACTGGAGGTTTTCGTTCAAATCGACAAGGGGGGTGACGCGTGACCAGTTTTACCAGTTCGACACCTCGACACCAGCTGAATTTTGGCGTGACACCACCACAAAAAATTTCGACAACCGGAGTGTTTTTTTAAAAAAATTCGCCTTTTTCACGTCTTCCGAGCGGTTTTGGCCTCTATGTCATGCTCCGGAGGTTCGACAACTGCCTGCGTGACCCGTGACCCCGACCAAATTTCGTGATCGACATGAGGGTGTGTGATGCGTAACTGTCGAATTGTAGAACTTTGTGACGCATGACGTCACATCTACCCAGTGCCGACCCCGGGCCGAATCACCACGGGAGGCATTCAAACGTGACCTGTTATGAAAACCCCATCTTTCGCGGAAGATTGGCAAGAGATAGCCAGCAAGATTCTAAGCAAAACTGTCTGTTCAGATTTGTCATTGGTGCCCTCGTTCTTACGCCCGGGGCCTGAAAGGTCTCCATAATGCAAGGACATGAGGAAAAACCTCCTTTGCTAATTTCCCCCCAAATTTCCTTCCCATCGAAGAAATTCCCATCCACGACACGGGCGCGTGAATTCCGACTTCGAATAGCCGAACACATCAGCGAGGAATGCGACACGGGCACATGAATTCCGGCTCCCGATGGCACGGAGGCGTGCATGAAATGTAGCTTTCGAATTGCATACACGACAAAGGCACGTAAATCGTGGCTTTCAATAGCCAGAAATTGAATCTGGCTCTTGATCACACAAGACATAAGGCGACATGAGCGCACGAAATCGAGAATTGGCTTTCGATAGCACAGACATTGGATGAATTGTGACACGAGCACGGATGTGAAACTTGGCTTTCGAAAGCTGGAAGAAATGAATTCGAAATGCGACACGAGCGCTTGAAATCGAAATTTGGCTTTCGATAGCACAGAGGATATAGATGTGACACACATGGAATACGAAATCCTGGGGCCGAATAGCACAGGGAAAAATATGGTCCAAATGCGGCAGGAGCGCTCGAATTGCGAAAGAAAACCTTTCCAGCAGAGCTGATATGTGGCAGTGACACAATATAAATGTACAAGGGAGGGGAAGGATGAAGGGTTAGGTAGTACTGGAAACTCACTTCGAAAGTTATGTCCATCATCAAGCCAGAGACTCCGGTCTAAGATACATATTGAAATCACCGAATAGCTCGATGGCATTAGACAGGTTGCGCAGCAGCCACCGAGCCAGCTGGTGGCTAATTCTGTGTGCGCAAATGGTGGCTGGTGGCTCCGTAAAACTTTGAATCCCAGGTAGCAAATGACTCTGAAAGGCGGAGTAATGGAGGTAGCCATGCATTTCTGCCTCGGCAACCACTCTGAATACTCACCCAGCATAATTTCCGCTCAAATGAGAATTTCTTCGCCTTTCCTCAGTCAGCTAGAGACATGGAGTGACCATGTACTTGTGAATACTCAGTTGGATCCCAAAACGAGTCAATTGAACCAAAGAAAATGTGTCATGAATTTAGCCATTCGAGCCAGCAGCCACCATTTGCGCACAGCAAATCAGCCACCAGCTGGCTCAGTGGCTGCTGCGCAACCTGTCTATTTCCAGGGTATTTCCATCTCAGATTGAGGTCAGGCCAATAAATTACCACGGACATCATACTTTGCCTCCCGGAATGGCAGAAACGGCTCACGAAGCTTGCATAGATTGGACCGGGGTGACGCCTATTTACATACGCCACAGATCCGAATATGGATTCTGGTCAAAAATTCTCAAACCTGTTCATAGGATCCCTTTGAGTAATTAAAAATATGTAGGGCCGTTGCTTTCAATTTCAGGTCCATTCAACGCCTTGTTCGGGGGAAACCGAGGACAATAATTTGGATGCTGGGCGTTGGTTCCATTCAATGCCTTGCTTGCGGGAAGCCCAGAACAATAATTTGAGTGCTGGGCATCAACATCAGTTGAAACGGTTCCCATACCATTCCGAAATTCCACAAATTTGCTGAGGCGCTCATATCATTTAGGAGTATCCAATACCTCCTTTTCTCAACTTCAAAGGAAAATTAACCCAGAAGAAGTTGAAAGGGACACATTCTTATGATCTGGCCCCATTTTCGAGTGTTTTGGACGGTTTGACCAGGGAAAAGGCAGCAGTTGACTGATTTAAGGTTTGCAGGCATCTAACCCTTGAATTGCAGCCAGGATGCACAAAAATGACCATGTATACATTGTCCGGGTGATTTAACAGCGAATTTTTGCAGCAGTATTTTGGACGGTTTGACCAGGGAAAAGGCAGCAGTTGACTGATTTAAGGTTTGCAGGCATCTAACCCTCAAAATCGAAATGTCCATCGCTTCGGTGACTTAGGATTCAGTGATGGCCGTCTTGTCTCGCCAAGTTCGGTATGACTTGTTTCGGCATTGGCCACAATTATGATCCCGATGCAGCCATGATATATAAACCGCGTGATAAATTGCAGGTCCCTAGATCACCGTCTTCCTCTACCGTCACTCCCACTTTACCATGGTCCGGATATTATGGCCGAGAAAGGCGCATCAAACTCTTCAGGCGAAAGAGAAGGTAGACGATTTCCACTTGATCTGTGAATGGCATTGACCCATTTGAGATGCACATTCGACCACCCAGACCCTTAACGGCACCATTTTCAAACAATCTTCAGCTAAAATCAACTGGCGCATCAGAGATAGTCTTACAAATCTTGGGGTGCCATATACCGGCACCCGGGTGCTTTTAGCACCTGCGGGTGCCAAATAGAATTATCCCTCAAGACAACTCAATTCAAGGAATGTGAAAAGAAATTCACTGGGGTACCTCTTAGGTACCTTTCTCTAGTACAGAAAAAGGTACCTAAGAGGTACCCCAGTACAAAACCACGCCCCTAACCGGTCAATCCCGATTTTTTAGCTCAGGCAATTTTGTGTAGATAGCCAGAGAATAGGAAAGCAGGTCTGCCGACTCAGAATTTGATTTGGAGCATTTCTTGGTGGGCCTGAGCCCTACAACCGTTCGACGTCTGGGCAAACAAGTGCAATTCAGGACCGGCTTGGGCGTGCCGAGTCAGAAAATTGTCCCACAGCACAAAACCACACCCCCAACCAGTCAAACGCGATTTTTTGGCTGGTTCACACTAAAGGTAAAAGAAAACACCGGGTTCGCGGAACCATCTTTTTATACACGCCATTACCGTTCTCCAAAAATACACTACCTTAACCACGCCCCTGATTTCCACGCCAACGCCCTCCCCATCCACATCCGCCTTAACCGCTCCGCCTACAACTCCGCCGCCCGCCTCGCCTGCCTTCCCCCTCCAACCCCATCCACCGTGTAGTCCGACGCTGCCGTTATATCCCCCACCTCCACCGCTCCCCCATCCACCACCTATTGCCCCAATTCCCCGCCTTCCGCCCCAACTTCGAGTCTATCGACCCACAGAGATGCCCCGACCCTGTCGACAGCCACGACTCCGTCGAAAGACGCAGCGAGGAGGGACATGGAAAGGATTGTGGCGAAGGGTAGATACTGTGTGTTCACAGACGGATCGGGTTTCGAAGGAGGGGTCGGAGCGGCAGTGGTAGCAATGAGAGGGAAGGAGAAGGGAGAACAACGGATGAAACACCTGGGCACCATCAGTGAGCACACCGTCTTTGAATCGGAGGTCACTGGCGCCACCCTGGAGCTAGACATCATCAGCAACACCCCCCTGTCCCACAAACGTCGACATATTCATGGACTACCAACCCGCCATCTCCGCCCTCGCGTCACCCATGCCACAGCTTGGGCAATATCTCCTGCTCGCATTCCGTGCCTTCCTCCGCTGCCTCCTCCGATCACGCCCTACGTTCAAACCATGTTGGCATAGCGGGCAATGAAGCCGTTTACGCATGCGCGAAAGAGGCCGCGAAGGGAACGTCGTCCCCTCTCGCAAACAGTATCAAGGCACTCGAGTCCCCGCTCCCCCTCAGCAAGGTCGCAGCTGGCACGAAGGCGTTCGCGGAGCGCTGGCTCACCGAGTGGACCTCGTCGCCGAGGTACCACCGCCTCGCCGCGTTCGATTCGCCCAAACCCTCCAATGCGGTAACACGCCTATACAACGGACTCAGCCGCCCCCAGGGAGCCACGTGGAGATGCACCCTAATTTCTACATTCAAGACCGATGTCACTCAGAAGGGGCAGCAAAAGTAGAAGCAGGTGAGACAGAGACGACGGCTGAGTTTCTTGTCCATTGTAGTAGGCTCACTCTGAACGGAAGTGCCCTGGAACTCGTCGCAAGGCGGCTCTGCAGGGTCATCAGCGGTGACGGAAACCCCCAAAGGTTGGACAATTGCTCCTTCGATGCAGGGCGAGACGTTACTGCGTCTGTGATATAACAGCATTTATAATCCACAAATGCGGCGAGAAGGCCAAAGGGTGTGAAGGGAAAAGGTATCATTATTCTCGTCTTCAAACACTCCATATAATTGATTCCATTGGCCAGTCACTGTATAAGCACCCCATGAACCTAATGGAGATGAGAAATGTGGTATCGATGAAAGTTGAGACAGACCATCGCAGCTGGGCGAATGAGTGCAGATTCCTGCTGCTGAACTGTCCAGTGTTTTGATGATGTTGACACTTCTGAAAGGGATTGTAATCTGATCAGACTACATTACAGATTGGGGAACGGCGGGGAACCCACGTACGGTCTTTGGCGCCTTTGCACCAGAAAAGCGACGAGTCAAGTTCATCATTGGCGCTTCAAGGAGTGCCCCCCGGTCGAGCAGAACCCGAAGAAAAAAGGTTGCGAGGGAGAGGAAACAGAATAACCGCCAGAAATCGGCAATGAACAGGAGAGCCAGAAGAGAACAAACGAGTAGGCAAGAGGGCGACGTTGTGGGCAACAAAGAATGACGAAGGAATGCTGTGACTGATGGCTGCGGAAGTCGTGACAAGAGTCGTGACATCTTCCTGATGTTCCCTTCCTGGAACTCAAGGACCATGATTTTGGAGATTCAGATTCAGATGCTGACTATGGTGCTGACTCTCGGGCTCCAAAGCTATCAAATACTGAGAAAACTCGAGCTGTACTGGAATTTATGCGGAAAATTAACAAATTCTCACTCCGCATTTTTCTTGAAGAGCTCTTCACATCTGAAGACGGGACAATAAAGAACATTACAAATAAATACCTTGGACAAAATGGTTACTCCCATCTTCTGGATCTTGTTTTTACAGATAAGGTCCTACAAGACACATCTGTTGCAGCATGGATAATGTCGAAGGCCACAGATCTGTGTGTCAAAGAAGCTAGCCGCCTGACTGATACTGCTCGTAATGGCAACTTTTTTGAAGAGGCCAAACAACTTCGCCAGCCAGCCTCTTCAGTCAAGATTCAATGTTTGCGTACTTTCTCAATTCCAGCCCTGCTTAGAATATATGAAAGTGCAACTCATCATCTCCAGGCTCTCTTGAAAGCTATTATTGGCGAAAAAACAACGGATTCAGAGGGAGACCTAGTTCAGAGGCGGCAACGAAACCCGGACATGGTGAGGTTTGATTCATTTCTAGGACATTCATATCTGATCAAGATTATTATTAAGGGACGCACAATGATCACATCTATGCTCTTGAACTTGCGTAGTAGAGAAACGAACCTTCATCTTGCCATGAACTCTTTACTTCCTTGGGACAGCCGAGTTTCTAAGCGAGTCGTTCAAACTCTGAATCATTATGCTTTCTGCACATCATATAATTATCAATCCAAAGCTGTTGGCACCATTTCAAAGGATGCAACCTATCTGGCACAGTGTGTTGCCAATGATCCAAACAAATGTGCCTCTTGCCTTATGACAACTTCAACTGGGTTGAGAAAGCTTGGGAGACTTCTGCCACTCATGGCAATGTTTCACATGATCAAGTGTCGGCAATACTTGTTGTTCTGGATCTGCTTACAGGAACAAGCCCAATGGAGGCCACTCGACTTTCACATATCTCAAATTTTGACCAGACAAGTCGCACAAGACATCTTCTCCCACCGAATGTTTCTCTCGAACAAATACTACCCAACTCTGGAGATCAGAATGTCTTTCTCAGACATGCAACTATACATGTTTCCCATATTTTGGCTGAAGAGATAGACATTTTTTCTGAACATCACAACGTCTTTGGCTCTTTTATTGATCCCCATGAACTTCTGGCCAAGAAATCTGAAGAATATCTTCTACCCACATATGATCAGGAGCAAACATCAACTCGAGGCAATATGCTTGTTATTGAACACTACTTTAAAGACATTTTAAAGATTCCCCATAAGGTGTTTGAAGACAGAAACTTCTTTTTGCTTGGGGACAGACTCACTACTGCTCGGGATCGTGCTGCTCAAGATCAGCGGGCACTGGATCGTTCTGAACACCGTGTTGACCACTTGGCCAGTTTTTCACTGCTTAGTGGTCTCATGCATGTTGTATTGAACCAAATACAGAATATTGGCAAAAACACATCGGGGACTGGTGGTAAAGATACTGTCAGTCTTGCTACCTTGTTGCAGGGTTCCCATTGGGATGTCATAAGAGTCTGGTCACGAGACTAATATGATTGGCTGTCCTTAGTCTCCAGGAGGATTTAGCTCCGGATAAATCACGGATCTTTCCCGCCGCGACTGGGGCTTCAAGCTTCTGTGACATCAGCTGGTGATCCTTGAACGCAACTTTGCAGGGAAGATTCTTGAGGTAAGTCTCTGACAAGGTCTCTGATATTCTCTTTTCTCTCTTTTCTCCTTCTTTTGCTCTCCTTTTGCAACTTGAATTCCGCCGCTCATCCACAGACATGGGTCATGAGCCAGTATTTACTGATACGTATCCAGACCCAGGTTGCCCATCATCTGATTCATCATGATCATTCGGTGATCGTGATGTCATTTGAACGACTCGCTTAGAAACTCGGCCGTCCCAAGGAAGTAAAGAGTTCATGGCAAGATGAAGGTTCGTTTCTCTACTACGCAAGTTCAAGAGCATAGATGTGATCATTGTGCGTCCCTTAATAATAATCTTGATCAGATATGAATGTCCTAGAAATGAATCAAACCTCACCATGTCCGGGTTTCGTTGCCGCCTCTGAACTAGGTCTCCCTCTGAATCCGTTGTTTTTTTGCCAATAATAGCTTTCAAGAGAGCCTGGAGATGATGAGTTGCACTTTCATATATTCTAAGCAGGGCTGGAATTGAGAAAGTACGCAAACATTGAATCTTGACTGAAGAGGCTGGCTGGCGAAGTTGTTTGGCCTCTTCAAAAAAGTTGCCATTACGAGCAGTATCAGTCAGGCGGCTAGCTTCTTTGACACACAGATCTGTGGCCTTCGACATTATCCATGCTGCAACAGATGTGTCTTGTAGGACCTTATCTGTAAAAACAAGATCCAGAAGATGGGAGTAACCATTTTGTCCAAGGTATTTATTTGTAATGTTCTTTATTGTCCCGTCTTCAGATGTGAAGAGCTCTTCAAGAAAAATGCGGAGTGAGAATTTGTTAATTTTCCGCATAAATTCCAGTACAGCTCGAGTTTTCTCAGTATTTGATAGCTTTGGAGCCCGAGAGTCAGCACCATAGTCAGCATCTGAATCTGAATCTCCAAAATCATGGTCCTTGAGTTCCAGGAAGGGAACATCAGGAAGAGCTATATCCCTGAAGCGTGGATCTGGGGGGCTAGAGGTTGCACCAACAGTGGTCGCAGCATCAATATCATCCATTGGAAAGTCATCTGAACCCAATCCGATATAATAGCTTGGCCGAACTAGGTAGTTTCGCGCTTTGGGTGGCGAGTTAGGATCCATGAGAGCTATAGGTGGTCTTCTGAAGTATAAAGGTGTGTTCTTTAATATTTATAAACATGCAGAGGACATGAGCACTGCAGAAACACGCTCAAACCACGCGCCAAACATTAGGCAAGACCGTGGGAAAGCTCCATTTTAGTGTATATGGGGAGCTAAGAGGCCTATTACAATGTAACAGGGTACTAAAGTCGAGGGTAAGTGCGAGAAACACGCTCAAACCACGCGCCGAACATGAGGCAAGACCGTGGGAAAGCTCCATCAAATTTGATAGAGCCATAGTACCACTTTTGACTTTCCGCCTCAAACGTAAGCACCCAGTTTGGCAATTTGATGGCGGCAAAGCGGCACTCGTTTTGCTCTGCCGCCACTGCCGACATCACCAAGGCAAATAGAGACATACAATGTGACACCTTTCTCTCTTCCCTCATCTCACCCACCACGAACCCGTCATACCCACCACCTCCGACCGCCAAGTGTCAATGACACGGTCTTCCGCTGCCCAAGTGGCAAGCGCAGCTGTCATCGCCGGCTCCAGCTCAGGAGGGCCACCAGCGGGGCGCATAAAGGGCGGGACTACTTAAAGGTGCTCGATATGACACTCGCCGTGGACAATTTTTAATCTAACAATTGCCTGTAGTGTTATAACTTGAAACACGAAGACCTTGCCCCTGCGTTTTGGTATTTCTTTCCGTTGCAAGCTCCCGCCGCCAACAATACTGCTCGCGCCGCTCTCCCTCCTACTCCCGACCTTCCTCTCGATTCCTCCTACCCCGTTTCCTACACAACAACATTATCCACACTATTACCTCCCACACACTACACAATTCGCAACCCCGATGCAAGGAATGTACTATCCCTGGCCGGCGTACAGCGCTTATCCTGAGTCTGCGACATCTGTTTGACGTACCTAATGTCTTTGATCATATTTTCAATTTGTTAATTTCTTTTTGTCCAAAATGTGTCTCAAAGATATTAAATGAACAAGGCCCTACGTACGATTCTGACTCGGAAAATTAATGAGAGAGGTCGGCAACATCGGCAAGTCTCCTAACTGGCCGATGTGCCGCCATCAAATTGCCAAACTGGGTGCTTACGTTTGAGGCGGAATGTAAACATCTCCATAGTACTAGGCTCGTGGACCAGCCGGCCCGGTGAAATTTGATGCCATCGCAAAACTCAGCAACAACCGGTACCGGCTGGGCTCCCACGTCGCGCGTTTTGGTGATGGTCGATCTGCCCGCCAAATGAGAGGTGCGGACTTCGGAAAATGCTTCAAAATGGCCTAAACCTTGAAAACTTCATCTCTAGATGTCTGAGCTGAGAATGGATAACTTTGAATTCTCTTTCAAATGAGACTAACTTGTTTTTTCTGACCCCCAAAAAACAAGTTGGGCTCTATGGATAGAGAATTCAAAGTTATCCAACTTTCACTAAGGGACCTTGAGACCCAAATTTTAAGAATTCTCACTTTTTTCCAAGTTCGACCCTCTCATTTGGCGGGAGAAACGTCGATCACCGAAACAGGCGACGAGGCGGCCCAGTCCGTCCACGAGGTTACCTGTTGTTTGACGTCCCATCATTATTTGCTCTGATGTTGTGCGTATTTGTTCTCTATCCAAATTTGTCTCACCCGCTCTGTCTTGTAACCGAGTGGACGTCGACTGGCTAGCGAGTCTACCATAGTACGGTTACGTGGCCGGTGATTGTTCCAGACTCTTATGACAGGGTTCCCATTGGGATGTCATAAGAGTCTGGTCACGAGACTATCATATTCAAGCTAAAATCGCCGCAATGATCGCCGTCGCCACTGCCACATCAAGATTTGACAGCTTCGACTCGTTCTGCTCTTACTGCGACACCACCTCTGCCGTTCTTTTCACCAAGGTTTATTTGGATGCATTACACCCCAATTAACTCTCCTAGGTTATATTTTGAGCTGTGCCGGAAGAACTCGCTATTAGAGAATCCACGCACTCACGCTCACGTGCTCAGCTGTTCTCGACGCCGTACTCGACTTTTTGAAACAATGTCAAGGAATATCCTCGAGAAAATTTGTATTTGAACTCCAGGTATGTCTCTGAACACCCCCATTTTTTTTCTCAGGCACGATTAACCTTCAAAACTTTGTGCCCATAATCATAACAAGTCGTATGTATTCCTTTGTACACTAGTTTCCCTCGGTGTGTTGTTATTCCAGTACGCGATAATTATTTCTTCTGTAATACAGGTCCTTTTCCCCTTCGCGAGTGGAGGATGGCCGGGCAGACACCTACAATATTCCGGGTTACCCTTGCCCGGACAATCATGCCGATTTGGACAAAAAGCTTGAACGCAAACACCATCTGTCAGCGGCTTAGTCGGTGGAAGAGTGCCAGGGGGCAACATTTGCTGCTGAAGTTGTCGCATCGGTGGGACGACCGGTGGCCTGAACTGTGCTGTACCTGGGCCAGGTTGCGGAGCTGTCAGGTCACCTTACTGTGGGACCAGATAGAGAGGACGTCATTGATGGGTTTCGTCGGGTTCTTCGCCTACGACTTGTGGTACATACTCTCTGCGTGTTGGGCCAGTATGCCGCAAGGTAATTTGCCCGCGGGAAATTGCTAGACAAAGATGTGTACACCAATTAAATTTATGTACTTGTTTATTTTCTCTTGTGCCTATACACAGCCCGTATATACCTTTGTAATGCCATCCCCGCCTGCCGAACCGATAAAATGCGGCCGAACACCTTGCAAAGGCAATAACAGGCGGGGATGCGCCATAAAAGGCTGCCACAGCCTTTGCATAGCCGGCTCCAGTCACCCCCCTCCAGGAGACGGCCGACCCCGGACGTCTCTAGATAAATAGAATGCATGTGAGGAAAAGAGAGCAAGGAGAGAAGAAAAAAAAATGTGGCAAAGAAGTGAGTCGAGCATGAAAAACTGAGAAGATAGCAAGCATAGGGATAGAGTGTTAGTAATTTGAGCTATGAATCTAAAGATGAGCATAGTAGAAGTGGGGAAGAGCTAGAGAGGAATGGGAGACTCAGTCACACACTGAAGGAACCTGAAGAGGCCACACCCTGCCCCCGCAGAAAAAGAAATCGCGTGACCCCGCGCGAATCTTAGCCTTTGCTTTCTTGGTAAGTCGGCGGAGCGCGTTGCGGCGAAGCTCAGCAGATAGCGCCAAGAACGGAGCGGAGGTGGCAGGAACAAGAGCCGAGGGGGTGGGGGACAATGTGGGATCAACCATCGACACCGCTGAAGTGATTGTGGAGCTGGGACAAAGTATATCGGGCGGGCTAGGTTGCCGCGGGACAACAATGGTTTCGGGGGAGGGCAGGGATGGAGAAGGAGCGTGCAGGACGTTAAGCGGCACGCTAGAGTCCAGCGTTGAGAGATGGGGAGGCAGATCGCGTTGCAAGTCGGGGCACGAGCTTGCTCGGCGGCCAGCTATACGGCGTGCTTTGCGTTTGGTCGGGGCGGATTCAGATCGTTTGTGAAAGCCGGAGCGTTTTGAAAGAGGGCGCGGCATAGGCGACGTGGCTGTCCTGCTTCCGTGTGGCGAGCGGGTTCGCGTAGGTCGAGCGCTGGTCGCCAGCGAGGTCTGGTACCAGCAGCGAGGGGTGTACGACGCGGAAAGAGGGCAGACAGCGGGGCTGAGGGGAGGACCCACGCCCGCGGATTGACGTCACATCAAGCGCGGCGTCATAGAATCGCAGCAATTGTACCTACAAGATTTGCACCAGCAGGATGTCCGACCAATGACGTGGACCTACTTGAGTGTGGAGACTTGCGGTGAGGGGGCCGCCTTCCTGCAGTCATGCACATGTTTGCGATCAGCCCATTGATTTTGCTGCTCAGTTGGAACGGCGTTATGAAGCGTAGGGTGTGCCGTGTTCGGGGGGCCAATGCCCTTTGGCATTTCGACGGCAACAAACTGAAGCCGTGGGGATTCTATGTGCATGGCTGTATTGATGGCCATTCTCGGTTTTTGATCTACCTCGTGTGCTGCAACAATAAACGGTCCCGAACTGTCGAAGATCTGTTCCTTCAGGCCATCTATGGGTGGCCGAGTCGCACTCGCTGCGATTTTGGGAAGGAGAATAATGGGGTGGAGCGACTAGAATTATACACGGAAGCACAATAGGGCACCAATTTATTGATTTTGTACCTCAGATACAATCAGAATGTCCTTATATAATGTTCTGCACGCGTTCGTTTGAGCTCATTCCTGGGCCAGATGACTCCAAATAAAATTAGGCATCAACATTGAGGGATTGCGGGAGTTCAGGAACCGTCTAAACCATATCACACCAGCGCCGTTGACTCACAATAAAATAATTGGGTGCGATTCGAAAAATCGACTCTATGGTTTCAACGTACAGTGGCGGCAAAAAGTAATCGGTGCCCCCGTTCCAGCTGATTCCTGGCCCGAATGACTTCAAATAAAATACTGCCATGAAATATGAGCTATTTTAGGAGTTTAGGCATCGCTTAACCCATACCATACCTGTCCCGATGTTCCGCAATAAAATAAATTGCTGTTTTCTGAAAAATCAGCTTTGTAGATACCCAAGATATCAAAAAATGGTCAGACTAGCCTGAAAGTACTTGTAAAGTAGAGCATATTAATATTTTTGTTGGATGGAATTGACCCTGATTTGGGTTCACAATGGGCCTCCCAAGTTGGTGATTTTGAGCAAAAACAGGCAAAAATAGCCAAAAAATGCCAAAAACGAGCAACTTGCATCGGCCATTACGAGCTCAAATGCCCATCGATTCCAGTGAAATAAAATGTGGTTCTGCTCTATTTTACAAGTCCTTTCAGGCTAGTAGGACCGTTTTTCAATATCCTGGGTATCCACAAAGTCGATTTTTCAGAAAACGGCAATTTATTTTATTGCGGAACATCGGGACAGGTATGGTATGGGTTAAACGATGCCCAAACCCCTCAAATCACTCATATTTCATGGCAGTATTTTATTTGAAGTCATTCGGGCTAGGAATCAGCTGAAACGGTGGCGCCAATTACTTTTTGCCGCCACTGTATACGCAGAAACCATGTATATGCCGTGAAAGTACCCATAAAAGTGACCATATTCGCATTTTATTTCACCTAAATCGACAAGGTTTGGGCTCACAATGTGGCTCGCAAGTTGGCCATTTTGACTAAAAATTGCCAAAAATACTAAAAATCATCAACTTGGAGCGGGGATTGCGAGGTCAAAACCTTATCGATTTGAGTAAACTAAAATGAAAATATAGTCGCATTTTCAGGTACTTTGAAGTGATGTTCACCAATTTTAAAATATCGTGTGAATCCACAGACTTGGATTTTCAGAAACCACCTAATTATTTTATTCTGGGAGAGCTACCCAGGAAAAGTATGGGTCAAACCAGGCAGGAACTTCTGAAATTACTCATAATTCATGCTTAAATTTTATTTGAGGTGATTCGGCCCAGAAATGACCTCAAACCGTGCCGTGCAGAACATTATAGCACCACTGTAAGTCGGAGGCGTGGTGGCCATAATAAATTTCTGTCCGCCAAAAGTACGGGCGGCGCGATTTGGCCATGGTTGTCCACTTACATAATGGCCATCAATGGACCTGGCCGTGCCCAGTCCCGGTCGGCAGCACATCAGGTCAGGCAAAGCGATTACCCGAGTCTTTGGTAAAATGCAAGCAAACTCTAATTCGATCGATCAGTATCAGTATGTAATGGAGTGTGTGATTAGCGGATCTTTTCGTATCGGCTTCCAAGCACTTACATTTTCTAGATTGTATGGGAATTCTAATTTTTGCACAGCATTTGTGGACAACATTTGTTGCTTGTCGGTCTCCAGCTTGGCCGGCATAGGGAAAACCCCGGTTCACCATACTTGTGGGTCCAGCCACGGCCCGAACCGACCTTGGACATAGATGGGTGTACATACATATTTGTGTGGAGTCTCCAGGGTACATATACGAGCGATCGAATGAATCGTAAAACCTGACATCCCTCCATGGCCGACAAATATTATCACGCCCAGAGCATGCCAAATGCAGACAGGAGGACTTTCACGATCATCATATACTCCGCCACAGGACCTCGGACCAGACGGCCCATTTCATCATTTCAAGCGGATTCATCTGTGTCAGCGCAGTTTTGGGTGCCAGGGCAAATTACGCTGTCTGCGTACCTTGGGTTTCAGACTGGATCCGTGGAGCTGGTCACCTTGGTAAACCTGGGATTCGACGTATGTGTTTTTCTTGCCGCACCGTCTGTGTTTCCAACTCTCGCTCACAGTCGAATCCTACACGGGTGGTCCTGGTCCCGCCATCGGGTGACATGATCACCAATGTTGCCTACAAAAATAACATAATTCTATTCATAAACTGGTCCCATCTTGTCACATTCATGCAGCTAGGTCCGAACCCGGTCTCTGAAACATTACACCTGACAGATTTGCTACAAATCTGGGCCGGAAACGCGATTCAAACTACCCGCGTCCGTGATTATCATCCAGTGAGGTCGGTGCATGCGTAACCTTCTCTTCAGTCAGTTAATCCGGTCCCTGCTATAGCATGTACGCGGGAAAGGCGATTCAAAAGCCTCGCGTCCAGGAAGGAGTGCAGAACAAAGGTCGTGAAAGTCGTCCAACGAGGTCGGTCCATACATGTCCTTCTCTTCATTGGTTCACGCTGGTCCTCAATATAGCTTTCGAGATGCGTGGAAGGCAGCCTTTGGTTCAGACTACGCATCCGACGATGAATTGACAGACATTGAGGAGGAGGCAGACAGTTGACTGGCTCGGCATGAGAGTACACTTTATGTGCACATATCAAACAGCGTTTCACTGTTGATAAAGAGACTGAGTGAAGAAAAGAAAATATTGAGGTCGAATCAAAGACAACGATGCCGAGAAGCCGAGATCAATTTTACATACGCCGATATCTCCGAACTCTTCGATAAAGAATGGAAAAGTATCCCACTTTCCCTAATACACGGGGCACATTTTCGACACCACTTTTGTTCACCACCACCCTCCCCAGTTGTCGTGTGAAGAGAAATGAGGCTCCAGGGGAACGCTCCCGACCGTGGGGTTCTGACTTCGGGTGCCTAACAAGTGTCAGATTTATACTGAATTGGGCACGCATCGCCTACTTGCGCTCCTCCCGCATCCCCTGTGCATTTATCAGACGAAGAGAGCTAGCCTATGAGGAAAACGATTGAGTAAAAACTGAGGCCGCAGCAGCTGTTCCACTGATGAATGACTATATGTTGCCCGGTCAGACAAATTTCCATTGTCAGGAAAGGGCCTTAAGTGCGAGGTTGAGGATCTGAAATGAGGGACCCATCCGTACCCTTCAGGCTAACAGAATGAGCGCAAAACCAAAGGAAACGGCCTCGAATTAAGTGCAGGGCGCCGATCCTGCTGAAAAATGCTCAAAAATCACAAGATAAAACACTTTTCGTCGCTCAGCCAGCGGTTTTTGGGGTCGGGTAAAAAAATTCTAGGAGGCCATCCCCTGGGCATTTGGAATGTAAACCGATCGGTCCGACTCCCAAGGCAAACCGACAAGAACTGAAGGCAGGGTGAGTGTTCTAAGCAAAAGCAATCAAAAATCTCCCAAAACGGCAAAATTTTCGCCCGCGCCTTATGTTCCGCAAACGGCTGTAAATTTTGCTATATCGTGTGGTCGAGTTTTCAGATTTTTTTTTGTGAGGCAATGAATGATGCAAGTAAAGTACGGGGCAAACCATCGAAAACCTCAAGAAATTCATGAAAAATTCATAGCAAAATTCTAATTGAAGTGGCCAACAGCCCACACGATGCTGACAACTCATTTTTTCCAGTATCTCTAAAGATATGTCGGCTTAGATAGTGCTGGGTATTAAATGGTCTGGTAAATTACACGCCAAATTTTACATGTAAAATACAGGTAAATTACATTCTTTACAAGGGACCTGTCTCTTCAGTTTTTCCCCTGCTGCTCTGGTTGTGAAAACTACAAGCCCAGACATGGACTGGTAATCAAAACGGGGAGCAGAAACTGAAGCTACCCATGCGCCATTGAGCACGCGGAAATGGGTAGACTCGGAGCGACGGGAAGAACGGGGAAATGTTCCTTCCGTCACTGTGAAACTACACAAGGAGGTCAAATTTTTGAATCTGAGTTATTTGGGGGGTGTATAGGCGACGCATATAAAATACTGAACCCAGAGTGAAGAAAGTGTCGTAAGTTAACCCGGGTGCAAATTAATTTAGACGCCGTTTGCTTTCTGATTTTGCGCCTGGTGCATAATGAGCACGTGAGAGGTCTAGACCAGCCGATGCTGGAAACGGGGGCCCCCGCCCGCTTCCACTGCTCGTCCTGCTCTTAAACGGCTATATGAGCTATGAAAAAACTATCTATTCCATTGAAAGGGCTGTGGTACATATACATGACATAATACCACAAATACTCCCCAAACCAAGCTGCCCCGACGCCAGCTGACCACGGCTTTGGACACGACGATGATCCACTGCGCCCACACAGCGGTGGAACATCACAAAATAGCAGTGAAAATGACCTATGAGATGAAATAAATCCTTGGACTCCAAGAAGGGAGAGGAGACGCACCAAAGTACCTCCTAAATCCGATGCCATCTGGTCGTAACAGACAGATATCCTGATGAGAGAACTGTATGAGCCGATAAATTGTATACAAGGCATGCCACTCACTCACCTCCAATTGCTGAGAGCACCGCTATACCACAGTACCGGCGGGCACTTCGTTCATGAGCAAGGAATCCCCGTGTCTTGGATGAAGAATGCTCGAGTCTTGAGGAAGTGCTTGAGTCTTGGAGTGATGAGGGCTTGTTTCTTGAATTAGAGAGTACTTTCTTGAGGGTTATCGCTGGAGGCACGAGACGAGAGACACGTTTGCGCTTGATAGTCAGAAGAACTTTGTGTCTTGAGTTACGGCTTGAGGGGCACCGGGAAGGTAGGAACAGATCGAGATTTTTGATGTAAGTTGATGACTTGAGGGAGTTGAGGTGTGCTTGTAAGTCACGATACGGGCGCGGGCTTGAGAAGGGTGGAGGGAGGAAAGGAAAGACGACATCAACCTTGCCAAAACACGGTCCAAACAATGCAATGCCCGTGATGGCAAACAACCACATATTGACATCACTTCTTCGTTAAATCCTCGTAAATCCCATACACCGTTCTGCATACGCCATGGCAGGTAAATAATTCGTTCATCTAATTTAGCTAGTTGCCTGTAACGTAGACAGCAAAACTTGTCCTGTTGCGCTGAAATAAAAAGGCTCTCCACTCCCCAAAATTGGCGACACCGACAAATTTGCACTACCGCTATCGACGGGCTGGTGATTCTCGCGAGTCAGGACAGCAGACCCTGGAGTCAGGCCTTCGAATTTGTTGCGGTCATGAACTTGTGCGGCTGGACTTCTGGCGATATCTGCCATCAGGCTGTCAAGCCGTGCGCAAGTTGATGCGCATTGCGCGATATAGAACGGAGTTGGGCAGCAGAGATGAACTCAGGTTACACCTCCGAGAAAATGTGCTTGAGGTACAGCTGATTTGGAAAGTTTAGAGGGGTTTCGTAAATCCTTGATGCTCGATTTTTGCTTACCTCTGTTTGGCACTGCATCACCGCTCCACCAACTGTCATCGTCTGTATCAACGGTCATCGTTTGTACTATGGAGTTGCTATGCATTTATTTAGACCCCACCTCACCTCGTGTCCCCTCATGAACACAACCACCCATGCAATCAACTAACTCAACCTCTTCGCACTATCGGGAGCACACCCGGCAACAGGACGGATGGACAGTCCTAGCTCCTCCCCCCGCCGCTGCTGAACTCCCTCCTCCGTATGCAGCCGAGGAGAACTTGATGCCTGCTGCCGCCCCTGTCGCCCCCGCCGCAACTCTCCCACTCCAGATCCCGACCAACAGCAACATCATTGGTGCTGCGCCTGTCACCCAAACCAGGAAGTACGCCTGCGACGTCCCCTTTGCCATCGCATTCCTCGAAATATGCAACACCATGGGGCTTGCCTCCTCACGCGCGTGTATTGGGTACAAGTGGGGAAACGAGGGGGTCAGCGCACCCGTCCATCAGCTGTCGAATGCCGCAGATTGGACCAATTGTCTCGAGAGCGGGATCAGGGAGAAATTCGATACAGGGCGGCGCTCAAATGGAGACTGAATGGAACACTTGAGTGCCAAAATCAGCCCTGGGCCCCATTATTGATGAAAAAAATCAATTACCGACTAGAAGTAGAGATCCCGCGAGGTTAGGATAGCAGACTTTAGTTGAGCCTATGGAAATCGGTGACCAGGACTTGAAAAAAAAAATGACTACCACTCCAAATCTTGCCTCAAATATTCTGTGATTTTACAGCTGTTGTATTCATACGTTAGATTCACTATATCTCAAAAGCTGAAGCCTCTTTGGCTGGAAATGCATGCAGGCACCTACGGTCTCCCAGTCTCTTTCCTGTACAACACTATTTCATCCGTCGTCGGAATTCCTCGGGTGATTAAAAGTGATGAGAATGAATCGACCCCATTGCATTGGGACACCCGCATATGCGAGGGCTGCGGCGACAGAAAGGGAAATGGTGCCCGGTTCTCGGTCTGTAAAAATTGCAACGAGAATGTGTCACGCAAAGTTTTCTACTGCTCCCAAATAGGTGTTTTATCGGAAATACTGGTCCATCACCTAACTATTTCTGCAGAGCCTGTCAAAAATCGGACCGCCCTTTGGGAGCAGCATTAGTATATTTTTCGCCGTTTTTTCCCGCAGAATTCACATATATTAGAATCCTTTTTAGACCTATTTAGAATTTCAAAAACTTGAGTGTTCATTCTCCCCGTGTTACCGTTACAAATTCCCCAAGTGTTCTGTTCAGAGGTCCGTGTTACACGTTACATGAACACTCGGTCGAAGAGCCTTGGAAGGCAGTCTAGGGGGGAAATATAGCAGGAATCTCTGGTTTCTCTTTTCGCTTAGCCGCTTTCCTTTCGCAGTTTGCCTTGCGTCCCCGGGTGAGTGCCTCACTGCATTTTGATCATTTAAATTCCCAGGTAGCTTTGGCCCTTTGGTCTGCGCGATACCTAGCTTTGAGCTCTCCTCTGCGTTTCAACAAGGCAGCTGTGTTGTCCGGCAGTATATTAAACACAGAGACTGACAGACCACATCCCGTGTCCTCGCATTTGTGATCCGCGAGCTGTTGCTGCCATAGTTTTTTGAGCTTGTTGGAGTGAATTGAGATCCAGTAAAAAAATTACTTGTCTGTTGAATTGGTGGTACTGAGATTCTTGGTGTTAGATAGGTCCAGCTCAGCTAATTGTACGCTGGGTTGATCACATCACAATGTTGTGGCTGTCCACATGAGGCCACCAGCCACACCTGCCATTACCGAATAACGCCCCTAGTTAGACAGACCATGTCCCGCTTAAGGCGTGTCTAGCTAGAGGCGATGTAAAGGGATGTCCCCCCCACCGTTACCCCGCGGTGAGCAGCGGGACATAGCGGGACACTTCCACCGCTGCCCCGCGCAAAGCTCAGCAAGCGGGACATGTCCCGCCCACCGCTGCAACCACGGGTATGATTAAGGGGGACATAAGGCCTTAGAAGGTGGTAAGGTGGAGATATTGGCCGTGGCAGGACATAGGTGAAGCGGGACATAATGTCCCGCCCACCGCCAAAACCTTGGGGATAATTAAGCAGGACACAAGGTATAGATATCGGGGGAGCAGGACACATGCTTAAGCGGGACATAAGGTATAGATATTGGCGGAGTGGGACACATATATTTTTAAGCAGGACATAAGGTATAGATATTGGCGGAGCGGGACACATATATACTTAAGCGGGACATAAGGTAGAGATATCGGCAGAGCGGGACACATATATGTTTAAGCGGGACATAAGGTAGAGATATTGGCAGAGCGGGACACATATGCTTAAGCGGGACATATATGCTTAAGTGGGACATAAGGTAGAGATATCAGCGGAGCGGAACACATATATGCTTAAGCGGGACATAAGGTAGAGATATTGGCAGAGCGGGACACATATTTTTAAGCGGGATATAAATATTAGATATCTGCGGGAGTGGGACACATATATGCTTAAGCGGGACATGGGGGTGTAGATATCAGCAGAGCGGGACACATATATGCTTAAGCGGGACACGGGGTGTAGATATCGGCGGAGCAGGACACAATGTCCCGCCCACCACTGAAACCTTGGGGATGATTAAGTAGGACATGAGGTGGAGATATCGGTGGAGCGGGACATAATGTCCCACCCACAGCCGCCACCGTGGTGATGCGTAAGTGGGACATAAGGTGTAAAGAGGTGGTAAGGGTATACATATTGACAGTGGTGGGAACAAAGTGTTAGGGTAGATATTAGGGGTAGAAAACAACGGTACATATAGTAGGTGCACTTTTATCCTCAGTGTGCAAACACACAGATGTAGGATACCTTGTCATGCCCTTGCTAATAGCACCAGGAAGCAATTATGATAGTGTCTTATTGCTTCTAGATAAACTTGTTTGGTTAGAGGAGGATCAATGCCATGGCATTTGGAGCAGTACTGGATTGACATCACATTTTGAATTTGTTCAGCTCGCCTAAACCTGTCTGTGGCTTCCTGCCTCGTCCCATATGTCCATTCACCTCAAAAACATGGCTAAAATATGGAAAGATGGTGCTCATTACAGCTGTTTGCTAAACTAATGACACTATCTAAAAATAAATGAACGAAGAGCAATTTTCAGGTGCCAGATTGCCGAGCTCATTTCTCATCCAATTCTCAGCGGATTGTCTCGAGAGTAGGCGCGTTCGAAAGCGGGCACGTGGGGCTTTGTTACCGTACCCTATTCACCAGGTAAATTACATAATTTCGATGTTTCACAACTCCGGCTGTCTGGTTTGGACCAGATGCAGCAACAGCCATTTCTCCATCACCTCTTCGCCAAATTCCATGAATCTGGGTGATTCTGAAAGCATATATCCAGGCAACCAATATTCCACTGCTCTGGAATGAAACACTCATGTTGGGCACCCACAAGAATGTAATTACTGATTGCCACTGAATATTCACTCCTAACAGGTTGCCTTGAGGATAAACCAAAATCTCAAATATCCGAGAGCTTTCCCCCGATTTCAGCTTTCAGAATCACCCGGATTCATCCCAATCGGCACTCTGGTCATGGAGAAACGATGGTTGCCGCATCTGGTTCAAACCAGACAGCCGGAATTGTGAAACATCGAAATTATGTAATTTACCTGGTGAGTAGGGTACGGTATGAAAGCCCCGCGTGCCCGCTTTCGAACGCGCCTACTCTCGAGAAAATCCACTGAGAATTGGATGAGAAATGAGCTCGGCAATCTGGCACCTCAAAACTGCTCTTCTTTCATTTATTTTTAGATAGTGTCATTAGTTTTGCAAACAGCTGTAAAATATAAATACCCATTTTGACATTGATTCAACCTCCATGTGCTCAAATTGTCCCCATATTACCAACATCCGTCGAAATTTTGGTGGGATCAGTGGGATCAGTCGATGTTGGTCTTTGTTTGTCCACTACGCCTGTCACCCAAATAAGGCAATTACCACAAAAATCTATCCCCTGAGCTTAATTCGGACTATTTTAACATGGGTAAGACCTGTAATGTACTTGCGACATTCCCTGGAACCAATGCTGGTGCATAATTGAATGGCAGAGCGCCCCAGAACAACAAAATACTGCTTTTGATAATGTCCAGGAAAGAATTACAATATCAGGGACATAAAGTGAAAGTGGAAGCTAGGAATAGACCCCCGCGAACCCAAAATGTACTTATCTATCCCTCACAACACGGTTTGGCCTCAACAAGAATGCATTTAGTGATGCAGTCCACATTTCTCCTGCATGGGAAGTCTTTGAAGAAAATATGACCACGGACTCATCGAATAGTCTCCCTTAGTCATCAAATAAGCTTATCAAACCATTTAGGAGGACCGAACATGCTTCAAGGACAAGTAAAATCACATTCCATGGAAATTACCCTTTTCAGGATTATTAAACCATTGCCGAGAGGACAGGTCCGGGAGCAGGACCGGCCCCGTTATCGTCGAAGCCGTCCGCGCCCAATTCGAATCTTCTCATGAGCTCATTGAGCTCATCCACATCATCAGCATCCTCGTTCGGATCATCTTGTATTGCTGTATCGACGCCGGCGAAAACAAAGTTGTGAACGGTTCTGAAGATGGTCTTGATGTGAGCTTTGTCCTTTCGACTCGACTCGAGTAGCTCGAGGTATGCCCTATATTCACTTCCCAATTAATGCCGGTGACGGCGCCTTTGGAATTCCATTCCTTGTCCGCAGACCGGACAAATCGGAGCTAAAACTCTTGTAAATAAAATGTCTCCATTTAGCAGAATGTGGTGCGGTACGTACAGAAATCGCAGTTGCGGCCATGGAGGAGGAGGCTATGGCTTTGAGACCTAGCTTGATACCATTGGAATTTGCCGCGGGTTTGCTATTGGGAGCAAGAGACCCTGGTCCGAAAAACATGAGACGATGTGTCTGCAGAAATGGTCATGCAAGAACCTGAAGGAAAATCCGGCAACACACCTCAAGAAAATTTGGCCCCGTAAAAACCTCCTTCATGTTTTGACTCGAGCTAGGGAAAAAAATGGGGGGGAAGCGAGACTGTTTGCGCTCGTTTGGGAATTTAAGAAGGTTCAAAAGGGCGGTATCCTTGCCGCGATCGGCTTTGGCTGTGATGAGGAGGTCTGAATTGACAATAACATCTGTCAGGATGGTGGGCAAAGCCTTCCGAAGGGCGTTCAAGAAGATTGAACGTCCATCCGAATGATCGTGGTTAAACTAAAGTAAATCATGTCAATGAGGTCTTATTAAAAATGAACGACCTACGTCGTTAGAGAAGCCAGGCTCTGTCTTGGGGTCAAGGAGACAGTGGAACTTGGTTGGGACCTCCTCATACAGAGCAATCGCAGTTGACGTCGTATAGGCTTCATCACTTGTGAATTGATCTTGAGGATTTGCGGGAGGATTGGGCTTTTCCTGTTGGAACGCGCTTCTGGGTAAAATAAATGCTCTGGTAAACAAAAAGGACTTCGCGATCCCGACAATGGCACTCTTGTATCCGAGGACATCTTCAGTTTTTCCTCGTCCACGCTTCTTGGGGGCAGCGGCACGGAGATCGCTATGACCTACGGCGCTTTCCATCACACGTGTGCGGCAACACTCCTAAAACTTGCCTTCATCAAGTGAATCTCCATCTTCGTTTCTGCTCCCTTCGTCTTGCCACCTCTGCGCAAATTTACCTCCACCCGACCTTCATTGCGGAATTATTCCCTGGATTCCAACTCTCTCTCTCTTCGAATTCAGCTTGCCTGCCTCACAAAAGAATTACCTTTACCTTGGTCTGCATGCTCCATTTATTTGATTCCTGTGCGCAAGTAATTTACAGCCCTTTGCGGAAATTAGGGCGCGCACGTTTTTTGTCTGTTTCGGGACATTTTTCTCAGGGACAGCTGTCCTGGGCGCAATTTTTGTCCAATTGCCTTGGGATATGGTCTTGCTTGAAACCATGATTTTTCAGGGATTTTTTTTTATTACAGCATCAAAACACAAAATGTAGGATACCATTGACTGCTGATTTCCCGTGCGATTTCAACGCGCCATATCCCAAGGCAATCGGACAAAAATTGCGCCCAGGACAGCTTTCCCTGAGCAAAATGTCCCAAAACAGAAAAAAAAATGTGCTCGCCCTAAGTTCCGCAAAGGGCTGTAATTTCATTTGTTGCCCAAAAATTCATACCATCTCACATGCGATGTCCATCGAGTTTGCGCTCCACCTACATTCAAAGAGGCAAGGATCCACCATCTCAGCAGTTTATAAATAGCAACTCAACAGTCGAGTGGAGAATTTGCCATCTCGATGGTTTTCAGTGGAGCGGTGGAGCAGTTGACGGCATGCGTTACTCGGTGAGCCAATTCGGTTATCGCAAGTCAAAGGTTGTCCCGTCTCGCGGGGACAGGAAGTGTTCGATTCTTATATAGATGCGACCAGAGAGAGGGGGTTGGGCATTCGAAGGGAGTCGTCGCCGCGCCAAACCTGCGACGGTAGGACCACCATTGTGGTGGCCACGGAAATGCATGGGTCCGTGAGATACAAATCTATAAACACCAATTGGCGAGCAGGATAAACGCCGGGTGGCGTCAAAACTGGCCAGTGGCTAAGATGAAGGGCAAGCAATTGGGGATCATAATAAGGGCAGGCAGGAGGTAATCTTTGAGAAAGATGAAGGCTGGGTTTTCTACTCGCCATGTCGTAAAGTGACCGGAATAGTGCATGTCTTCAGGAAGTCAGTGATGTCTGGGTGATTTCTTTGTGTTGAATTGAGGAAATGACTCCCCTCGCAAGGCCCGACAAAGAATTTGGCTCATTGGCTACCCGTGTCGCAAAAAATCCGCATTTTAACACATGTCCGAGTAAGGGTCAGATTTTAGCATATCCTGATCTTTTTCCAATCCCTGGACTCCCTATATTTTGTGTGCATGCTCCCACATGTGCAGGGCAATTTTGACAGTCGCCAAACATGGTGGCATACACCAAGAGGGGAAAGAAGAT
This sequence comes from Mycena leptocephala, assembly GCA_029378395.1. NCBI lineage: Eukaryota > Fungi > Basidiomycota > Agaricomycetes > Agaricales > Mycenaceae > Mycena > Mycena leptocephala. The sequence goes on along the minus strand of JARJLF010000304.1, from coordinate 193,660 downwards.
CACTTTTAGATTTACCACTGCACTGTGTATGGGACCTTGAACCATAAGCCCAATTGCCAGTGGAGACTTCTTATTCACACTGTTGATTGAGGATTTCCTCAAATGATGAACAAGGCGTCGGTTCTGCGGCTTCTATAAAATTCCGGTTACATTACCACATAATCCAGCAAATTAAGTTGGGGGCCAACGGCCGCCAACCAACATGCTTTTACTGCGCAGACTGTTTGAATGCCGCATACACTTGTACATGTTACCGATTTTCCCAGCCGTGCAAACTCAGGACGAAGATAAGTCATAGCAAACTACTTTTTGTGACATCCGTGGCGAAGACACGAGTAACTGCAGTACATTATAATGCACGTGCCAGACTGGTCAATGGTAGATCACGGGCCTTTTGGGGCTGCCTCCGGTCGTCATCGAAGGACGGTATTGAGTGAGCGGGTAGCGGCGTCCGGGTCTTTGTAAATCAGTAATCTAGCGCGTGCAAAATCAGACCAGTTGCCGACTTGCATAAATATGACCCGAATTTATAATTTAGATTCAACCTATCTCGAGGAATTTCCCTTCCAAAAGAAATAGTTTTACATTCCCCAGATTATAAACCCCACGCCCATCAGAAGAACACCAACCCAAGGCCCACCCGAGTTAAACCCGCAGTATACCATATCTTTGCGTACCTAGTTACTTATTGTCTCGGTGAATACTATAGACTTCGTATCACTTGTGTACGTGAAGACTGAGTAACTTATTGTCTAGCTCTTGCGCACTTGGTTGTCTCATCCTTACAAACGCGTAACGGAGGCCCATTTTTCTTGGATGAACCAGCGTGATGCACCTATACAGTTGCCTCTGAGCCCAGGGCACCCATGGACGTCAATGACCATTTTCTTTTTTTTGTGCGCCTTTTGATCAGGCTGCCTTGACCTTGGATGTACAGTGGTGACAGAAAGTTCTGCACAACAATTTACGGCGGGGAGACCTGGAACCTAACAATAGCATGCCCTCCTTACCGCGCCCAGAGTCGGTCATCCAAATCCCGCGATATTGAATTTGCCCATTGCCGAAACGCGGTTTTTTGGTGGTGGCCATAGCCATCCAAATCAATAATCTGAGCGTTTCTAAAATGGAGGATGCATCTGGAAAAAGGACTTTTTGGTACTGTATCAGTACAGCCATTTGCGGAACTTAAGGCGCACCTGTTTTTTCTTCCCTTCTGGACTGTTTTGACCAAATCGGCTGCCATGCGCTCAAATCTCGATTAAATTCGGGGGTCGGAAACGTAATGATCGAAATAATACAGTATGTACCACAAGTCATAGGCGAAGAACCCGACGAAACCCATCAATGACCTCACCATCTGGTCCCACAGTGACCCAAACTACCGTTGACAAACATAGCCTTCTTGAAAGTAAACCTGCTTCTCCATACAATACAACTCCTCCCACTGTGCCCTTCACCTCCGATGCTGTGAAGCTGCGCAACAACTGCGAGCTGTGCTGAACTGTAGAATTCAATACGAATCGGATAGTCCAGGCGAATCAACGTGTCCCGTGAGTCCACAGCCTTGAAAAGATTGCCTTATTCATCATAGCACTCCCACCACACCGCGGAACCCCACATCTGTCGCACTGCGGCCACGTCCCATGTCTTTTCATATAAAAAGCCGCTATCTCACTATCACTCATACCTTTCTTTCTTGCCCTCTTTCTCCCCACTCTGGGAACTGTCAGCTATATTTTGGATTACTCATCTGCTTTGGCCTCTCACAAGAGTGCATCGTTTTCTCTCAAGGCTGGATCAATTTTGGCTTAAGCACTGCCGCTACTGGACGCCGACGTGGGCTTCAATTTTGCTCCCTAGTACATAATAATTTTACTTCTGCAGGACGGAAAATATCAATGGATACCTTCCTGGGGGGGCAGAATTGGAAAGTTCAAAGAATATTGCACAACAGCAGTCGCCGGTGGTTAATTTTCCTGTAGACGTCCCGGAGGACTCATTTGCTCGGGTGGAACATGATTCCAGCATAAAACACGAACTCATTCCACTTCTGCATGAAGAAAAATAAAAAAGACATGGAGGACAGTCAATGTTTGCATTTATTTGGCTTTTCTCTCAGACCTCACATTATACCGTGAATTTCATGGTTCAACAAAGTGAGTGTCAGGCAGATCAGGCTCCGTCTGGCTGATCAGATCAATAAGGCTGATCAGGTCTGTAAGGCTGATCAGCGTTTATAACCATATTTCTGTACATTATAGGCCCCTGGGCGACCTCATGGTCTAACTGGACCTGATATGCCTAGGTCAGCCCTTGTTATGTGTTTTTGATTTTCCCCACAGAGCCTACACGGTGAGTTGAATATTGGGTTATCGTGTCGTACATAGGCGGCGCACATGCAGACGCACACGTGGGCAGAGCGGGATGGATGGGAGTAAACACGAACGCGGAGGTGAGGCCCAGCAACTCTGTGGACACGCAAGGGACAGCGTTCCGCGCGTTAGCGCGGGCTGAAATCGGGCAGCTGTCGGCGAAGGGAGGATATACAAAACCCGTAATGCAGGTACATTGACAAACCCTGCATATTTGGATGAACACGGCACATTTCCATCAATGTGCCGCCTTCGATCCAAAAGGCGGCGCTTGCCATTTTTGAACGTGGCATCGGTCAAATTATTCTGGAAGGAGACACGTGGCAGACTTGGCGCTTCCTACTTCCTATTTGATTATAAAGCACACCACTGTAAAACAAACACTAGCAAGCAAGCGAAATTTGAATGCTTGCAGCTGTTTGTTTTACAATTTACATGGCCAGGGCAACCAGAAAGAAATCTGAGGTGACCATTCTGTGCAGAATTTCCCTGGCTACCACCTCAGCAGGACGCCGTCGAAAGGGGAATTGAACTGGGATCGTGGCATCGGATTTAATGGAAATTTGAGTGCTTGCAGCTAGACTCGTAACCAGTCTGCCTACGCCGTTCTAACAAGGCGGGCTTGTTGCCGTAGGCAGACTGGTACTTCTCGGATATCCCAATTGGGCTGGGGCGGAGTTTGAAATTTTAAGTGTTTAATTTTTCGAGGTATTCTCGCGCACCGCAATTTTCAAGCTTTCTTCTCCGTTCAAGCTGGAATAATCAATGATAATTCCACCCCTTCACATCTGTCTCCTCAAACTTCTGCTTTTTAACTCGGAAGATCCATAAAATTGAGTCGAGTTTAGAAGAAACTAAATCAAAAGGAGCTAAATGCGGATGTGCGTCATCGGTTGGTCATCGCTTCTGACCGGCCCCACTCAAGTTAAGACTTAATTTCAAACTCCGCCCCAGCCCAATTGACAGCTCCGAGAAGTACCAGTCTGCCTACGGCAACAAGCCCGCCTTGTTAGAACGGCGTAGGCAGACTGGTTACGAGTCTAGCTTGCAGCTGTTTGTTTTACAATTTACATGGCTGGGGCAACCAGAAAGAAATCTGAGGTGACCATTCTGTGCAGAATTTCGCTGGCTACCACCTCAGCAGGATGCCGTCGAAAAGGGAATTGAACTGGGATCGTGGCATCGGATTTAATGGAAATTTGAGTGCTTGCAGCTGTTTAAGGCCGGAACATTATGATTAAATACACCTCCCGGGCATAATGTACTGTAAACATAATATAATCTTAAGGTTTTGGGCGATATTTAATCATAAGGGTGTCATAATCTAATGTAATTGCGAAATAATTGTATTTAATTGTATTTAATTAATATTTTTCGCCCCAAATCTCTTTTCCATCTTGCAGCCTTAGATTCACATCAAATAGTGGACCATAGCCTCGAGCAAGACTAGACCAACCCTGTTTCGAGCTTGGATGCTCGTAACTTGACTGTCTCTGACCTAAAACACTAAGTTTAATGCCTCTAGGGATATATGGACTAAGGATCATTGGTGATTATCCATTGGTTAAGAATATAGGGCCTCGGATGCCTTGCAGATTATGTTCAGTCCAAATTCAACATTGTCGGAATGTTCCGAAACAATGTCACGTGCAGACATCGCCAAAGTCACGGAGTAAACAACACCAAATTTCGGTTGAAATTCCTTGCTACAGAGTTCTGAGCATGGTTAATAATATTTCTATCTTCAGATTTGCCCTTGGAAACACCTCAGACATTAGATGGTAGGGAGGGAGGCCTTCCATGAACTCGGCTGAAGCTTAATATTATGATTAAATATGACCCCCGTACCGTAATATAATCGTACTGTAATGTAATGAAACCCTCCATAATTCTAGAACCTAAGATTATGGTCGACCGATATTTAATCATAATTTTACGATTATAATTGATTATAATCTAATATACTCATAATTTTATCCAACCTTAGGAGAAAAGGTGATCTTATGGTATATGTACGTACGAAACAAATATACGGTCCGAAGACCGGTGTACCGTAAGGTAAGTACGGAGATATAAAATATAAGGGAGGCGACCAGCAGTCCAACCTACCCTTCCACAACGTCCAAAGTGTCGTTGGCTATTCTCCAGTGCACGGGCATCAAAATTGTAAACACCCATCCCATAACGTATTTGGAGGCAGCTCCTACCACCGAGATTTCCCTCCCAGACACTCGGTATGAAATATCAGGACAGATACTATCCCTTGGCCCGTCCGACGGGTCCCCAGACTCCTCTGGAAATATTTCCTGGGCCTGGGTAACACAGTTTGTCGCATTTGAGTCAGCCAAATCCAAGCAGGCAAGCGCAGCCGATGCGCCTGCACGCATGCGTCATTTGAGCATAACTGTGGATGGACGCCTTGTATTGCCTTTGGCCTCTACAGATGTGAAACAGGTTACATTAGAAGAAATCTTAAATATCCCTGGGAGCGCGAACAGGGATTCAGAGAAGACATGGGTCTTTTCTAACTCACGGCTGGAAGCCCTAGGTATCTCACTCCTTGAACGGGTACAGGAGGAGGAAGTCCAGCTGAAGATCCCCGTGTACGGTGCTGTGAAGGGAGCACTGATGAGCCTGTGAAAGCAGTGCAGCGTCTTGTGACAGCGGAGTGATGTGACATGGTGACTTGGCTTCCGCTTGACGACCACCATCTCCGCCACGTATCTCGGAAAGCGGCCGCAAGCCTCGACAAAATTCGCGACGGTTTCGTTCTGTCTCCATCGAAGGACAAAGGTTTGATGCACTCTAGATCTCGAGGCTTGCCTACCCATCGATTGGCGGCCTACGACTCTTCTCGCCATCTTGACGGCATCTATGCTTGGTGTACTCCAAATACCGTACTTCACTCGAGATCCCCTACCATCCCCCTGGTAGCTCCAGCCATTGCACCCTCGTCTGGTGCTCCCTCAAGACTTTGATTCTTTGTCGGTACGGGATGGGAATGGCAAAGGAACCATTGACGGCGGATTTACGTGAGCCCAAATTACTAGCAATTTAGGTCGAATAAAGTATGGTTGAGGTCACATTTGCAAGTACTTTCATGCCATGTATATCATACACAGTTTTGGTGTTGAAGATGGTCTCAAAAAAAGATGCGAAAATTAATTGCTTGGAAAATGATTTGGGGCTGAGTTACTTCGACGACGAATACGTCTCGTCGCGCGCCCCAAGGTTCGTACTTTGGTTATTGATGATATAATTCTTTGGGGATGACCCTGGACCGAGACTCACGAGATCGCAGAGAGCAGGACTCCAGGTTTCGCGCTTTCGTCTTCAGTTTTGGTGGGCCTGATTTCAGGAGTTGGGGTATGGATCAGGAGTACTGCGTCAGGAGTTGGTCAGGAGCCTCAAGTGAGACAGTGGTGCTCGTTGTCCAAGATGGCCCGCGCGACGTTCCGCACGACAGTCTGGCGGACGGGACCCGCTATTCTTCTCCCGAAAAGAGATACTTGAGGGCACTCCAGAGCCACTGTGGGAGCTCCAACGGAGTCGATCTACATCACTTTTTACCCATACAGGGGGCAGGAGGTGCAGAATGCAACGATATTGGAGGCAGCTTAGCCTGCCAAAAGTTACTTTACTTTACTCATGGCTGCCCAAAAAGAGAACGCAGTTCTTTAAAGAGCTGTAATAGTTATGGAGTAATCAAGGCCTCGGCAACTTAGAGGCCGCATCTTGTATAAGTATAATACCAGCGACAGAATGTTTGCTCCATTACATATTCGCTCGCTGCGCGAGACGAAAGTCAGGAAAATGCCCGCTGTGCGAGGAACAACGAAAGGCAGAGAGATGTCCAGCACACAGGAGGAGGACGTTGATCGGATGCTCCGGGATATTCTCCACTACGTGAAGTCAATCGATCAACGACTTCTGAAGCTGGAAAAGAATCGGGTTCACGTCTCTTCCGGGGCTAAGAAGCCGAGAAACAAGAGTATGTATCGCTATTTAAATTGCTGAATACCCTAACCCCCTTTTTCTGTTTGTTTTTCAGACAGCGGCAACCGTGCACCGTCCGCCTACAACATTTTCGTGGCGGAGACCCTGCCAAAATGGAAGAAAAACCACCCAGAAAGCAGTGGCAAAGAGTCCATGGCCGCCGTGTGTTGTATTCTTCCTTTCTTACTATTGCCTAACTCCCCCCTATTAGGTTAATGCCTTGTGGCGCAAATATAAGGAGAAGCAAGCGTCCAAAAACACCACCGTAAAAGGCGCCATCATAGTGGCGCCGATGCCAAAAGCGAAGGGGAAACCCGCTCAGGTCCCGAAGAACAACAGGAGCGAGCATACAGTAACAAGAAAGGGAATATCAAGGACCAAGGCAGATGGGAAAGAAAGTGGGGACGGTGACGAAAACGCGGACATGCACGATGAAGAAGCAGAGGTCGGGGACGAGATCGGAGAGGACGAAGACTCGGAAGGAGGGGACGAGGATGCGGAAGGAGAGGACGAAGACGCGGAAGGAGAGGACGAAGATGCAGAAGGAGAAGATGAAGATGGCTAAGGGGAGGACGATGAAGAAGAGTAATGATAGGGCCTCTTAAATGGGGTTAGATATGTTGGACTACACACACGAGATTCCGTGGATCACATGCAATCTTAACTTAAGTTAGACTAAGTAAGAGCCTACGCGGATAAATTAACCGAGAGAAAAATCACACCCTAAGGGCGTTCGAGTTTTATACACCAAGTGCTTAAAATGATGGCTGGCAATCGAAATCAGATTTTTTCAGATTTTTCCGATTTTTTCTCAGAAGCTTTCCCACGGGGGGCTCTGGCCAATTTTTTTCCAAGAAACGCGACAATGGATGCCTTCGTTTCGGAAAAATATCAGAAAAAACCTTGAAATATCGATTCCCAGCCCTCATTTAAGTCTCTTTAGGACCTGATTCCAAAATTTGAGAGTCGAGTCCCCCTTGACCCTTGATCAATAAATTGATCGTAACTTACGGAAGAACCTTGCTTGATTCTCTCTCTTTATAAAATTACGCCTGTCCGAACCCATTTCAAACTCCGCTGATGTGATTTTTGGAAAGGTTTGGTCCGTAGCGCTGCAACCACAGCATATTTTCCTTATGTTCAGAGGAGTGAAATGTAGGCAGGTGTAGTACATGTGTACAAAATATCGGGTTCACTGAGTTCGTGTATGGTCGAAAAAATGTTCTTTCGTTTCACAGGTAACACATAACACCTCCACCGTTTCACGTTTCACCGGGGTCGTTTCAGTCACGCTCCGAAAGCCGTTTCAGTCATTCAACTTGGTACAGTATTTTCTTGCTTTTAACCCGACTTCGGCCAATTGACTCAGTGGCCAAAAACTTCTGAACTCCACGGAAGACCAGAATGGGGGAGGCTTCTTTCTTCTTGACCACGTGGCACCCCTACTAGGACCCCGGATCAGGAGTGGCGCGCGACGACCGAACGCGCCGTACGACGCGTAGCCTTAAGGCTACGACTCTGTAACTTCACAGAAGCAAAGTACCCATACAGAAATACAAATAGTTGAAAGAAAGATGTCTCAGAACTCCAGGGGAACAACCCCAACACCGACGCCACTGGACTCTGCCACTGCGAAGGACGTGCAAGCACGTATCGCGCCGCTCAACACTAGGCCTCTAATGATGGCGGCGCTTGACAAAGACAAGGTGAAGGGAGTAGTAGACGCCGCGACGGCACGGAAGTATCTAGAGGACAGTCAGTGGATTGCCAAGGGTGCCACCGTGACAAAGATGGACCTTGGCGCGATGCTAGTGAAGACGACGCTGCTCACGCAAGTACTACAGAAGGCTATGTGGACCACGATTAGAGCCATTGGGTTCCTCGTTGAGGTGCTGGAAGACGACATGCCCCAGCAAATCGCGGATGCATGCGGAGTGGCGCTGGGCGAGGCCATCGACGCTCCGTTCAAGGAGATGCGTTCTGCGCACGAAGGACTATGTGATGCGGTGAAGGACATGAAAGGTGAGTCGACAGTTCTAAGGGAGGAGTTAGGCGAGTCCCGGAAGGGGATGGAGGCGTTGAAGGCGCAAGTGCGCGAGTTGAAGGAAGTGGTAGAGGCCGCGGGGAAAGCCGCTGCAGAAGGGACGGCGACGACAGCTCCACGCACGTATGCAGCGGCGACAGCGACTACGGTACTATCTGCGGATCAGGCGGCGCTACTCGCCAGGCGGGCAAGGATGCAGCGCCAGATAATGCTTGACAAGGCAGACGACGCGACAGCGGACAGCCTAAGCCAGCTCAGCGAGCTGGAGCTGAAGGAGAAGGCCACTATGGCGCTCACCCTCATGGAGGCGAAGCTAGAGCGGGCAGCTATCTCGGGGGCGAGGAAGCTAGCGAACGGGGGGGTAGTTTTCGACTGCAGAGACGAGAAAACAGCGCAGTGGATCAAGATGGATGACCACATGCGACAGTTCATCTCAGCGCTGGGGGGGACGTGCGTGTTTCGACCGCGGCGTCAAGAGCTATTGGTTGAGCGAGTAGCCGTGGAGACGAGAGTCGAGGAGGCGGGTACCTGGAGGGTGGTGGAGAGAGAGAGCGGACTTGGGGAGGGGGAGATTGCGGGGCTCGGTGGTTGAAACCGCAGCACCAACGCTCGTCGACACAGAGCGTGGCCCATCTGAGGGTAGACTTCACGAGCAGCGAGTCGGCTAACCATGCAATTGACAACGGAGTGTTCATACAGGGAAAACATCACCGCGTCAGGAAGATGGAGGAAGAACCACGCCGCTGCATGAAATGCCAACAGTACACGGGACATATCGCCCGCGACTGCAAGGCCCCAGAGGATGTATGCGGACGTTGCGCAGCGGGCCACCGCACAGCGGACTGCCCCGTCACAGACTCGGGCACCTTCAAATGTTCGAACTGCAAGGTGAGCGGACACGGTGCGGCGGATCGCACGTGTTCTTTCTTTCGAAACGAGCAGCAGAAGAAGAGAGCGCGGGACCCCAATGCGGGGTACCGCTACTTCCCGACGGCCGACCCGAGGACGTGGGTAGCATCGGGAACAGAGACAGCAGGAGGAGAGGGCCCGCGATGGGGGGGCGAGGCTGGAGGACATGGGCGACTCGCAGGAGGCCAAGCGGGGCAAGGAGGCGGAGCACCTGTGGACAACGGATGGGAGGGGTTCCGAGCGCGGGGGCCGGCGGCGACGCCACCGACCACCAATCAGTGGTCGAGAGACGGACGCTTCCAGCCGACGATCAATGACTCCTTCATGCGCCAGCGGAGCAACATGTCGCAGAGACAACAGCGAAACACGGGGATTTTAGGCCGTACGGCGATGGCGGGAGCGGCAGCAGTAAATGCACGAGGCGGAACTACGCCTGTCGTGTCATCTCCTCTGAGACAGCAGGCGGCTGATGGAGGCCCAGATGCGCCGGAGCGGGCGGGTCCGAGTAGTGGGAGACCAGCGTGGTCGGAGCAGGGAGGCGAGGAGGGGGAGTTGGAGGAGAGTGCACAAGGTGCAAACCAGGACCCGGCCGTAACCGTGGACGGTGAGCAATGAGCGAACCGGAGGGGGCAGATTCGCCGCCACAGAAGCTGAGGCTGTGGCAGCAAAACCTAGACCGCAGTCTAGACAATCAGCACGAGCTACTACAGACGATGGGTAGAGGAGCGTACCATATTGCGGCCCTACAGGAGCCGTACATTGGACCGGGGAACAAGACGAGGGGGAACAGTTGCTGGAGAGTGGTGTACCCGACACAGCATGGAGAAGAGGGGAAGAGGACGAGGGCGGTGACCTTGGTGAACGCCTCGGTACCAACGGAGGCTTGGTCGCAGCTTCATGTGCCGTCACCGGACGTGGTCGCGATTGAGCTGCGTGGGGAATTCGGGACACTGCGCATAGTCAACATATACAATGACGGAGACAACAACGACACTCTGGTCGTACTCCGGGACTTTATGAGGGCACAGACCCTGGGACGTGGACGAACGTTTTATGTCTGGCTGGGAGATTTCAACAGACACAGCCCACTGTGGGATGAATTTCGCAACGCTCACCTATTTACGCCAGCAGCGGAGGAGGCGGTATTCCCGCTCCTGCAGTTGCTGGGACGGTACCGGATGGAAATGCCCCTCCCTAAAGACGTACCCACGCTCTGTGCCAAGGGGACCGGGAATCTAACGCGCCCAGATAATGTCTTTTGCAGCAGGGACTTTCTAGAATTCTTCATCTCTTGCGATGCGTACCCGGCACGCACACCAGGCAAGACCGACCATTTCCCGATCATTATGGAGATAGATCTTGTCCCGCCGAAGGTAGTGGTGGAGGAGAGACTGAATTGGAGAGCGACAGACTGGGAAGAATTTGGGAAAATGTTGGTGGAGGAATTAGCGGTGGTGGAGGAGGTGGATGGCTATGCGGGAGTGGAGGAGGTGGAGACGGCGATAGAGGTCCTGGACGCGGTGTTGTGGAGGTGCGCCGCGAAACACGTCCCCGTCAGCAAGGTCAGCCCGCACTCTAAGCGTTGGTGGACGGGCGAGCTCGCAGAGGCCAAGAAAGCGAAGGAGAAACTCGCTCGCAAATCCTATCAGCAGCGTGATGTACCAGCCGCCCCGATCCACGAGGAGTTCCGCCGCGCACGCAACGACTTCTCCACGATGCTGAAAAAGGCGAGGGATGGATGCTGGCTGGAGTGGTTGGATGGTGTGGACGAGAGCGATGTGTTTGCGGTGGGGAAGATGATGCAGAGCGGTGGGTCAGACGGGGGGCGGACGAGAGTACCGGACCTGAGGAGAACGAGAGGAGGAAGGGAGGAGACGGCCTCGACGAACGGGCAGAAGAGCGAGTGGATGGTGGAGGAGTTCTACCCGACGCGTGGACCAGGCGCTACCGACCCACCGGCAGATACCATCTACCCGGAACCCCTCTACGAGTAGGAGTCGATAACGGAGGCGCAGCTACACCAGGTTATCGCGAAAATGAAGCCCTGGAAGTCCACCCGCAGCAAGACCTTCCCGAATTGCGTCTACAAGTACAACGCAGCGTCCTTGGTCCCTCGACTACAGAAAATATTCCGGGCGTTAGATGTTTACCAGCACGAGCCAGCGGACTGGAAACGTACCGAGACCATCGTAGGCAGGAAACCAGGGAAACCCGATTACACGGCGGTAGGTGCGCATCGCCCGCTGATCTTATCTCACGGACACGCACGGCTGCGGAATGGCGGGAAGAATCTGCAGTTGGCGACAAATGCGGAGTATTTCAAGATGCTTCCGAATAACCATTGGGGAGGGAGACCTGGGAGAACGGGGGTAGACATGGTACAGGGGTTGGTGAAGAGAGTCAAGGATGCGTGGCGGGGAAAGAAGGTAGCAACGTTGCTTCTTCGGGACGTCAAAGGGGCGTTCCCGAGTGCAATGTTGTCACGGGTAGTACACAACATGCGGATGGCGGGGGTGCCGAGGGAGCATACAGAGTGGATGATGCGACGTTTTTCGGGCAGGACGACGCGACTGGTGTTCGACGACTACACTTCTGACCCTTTCCCTATTGTCGACGGCCTAGACCAAGGCGACCCCCAATCGGTCAACCTCTATGAATTCTTCAACGCTCCTCTCGCGCGTTTAGACGAGGGGCATGACAACATTCACTCGGGCATTTACATTGACGACTACCATGCGTTAGCAATAGGGAAGACACTCCGAGAAACCACCAAGGCGATCAAAGATTTCGTGGAAGCCGAGGATGGCCCGGATGACTGGGCGAAGACTCACAACAGCACGTTTGGCGCAGCAAAAGACCAAGTTTGCCACTTCTCGCAACGCAAACGGCAGGTACGGAACCTGCTCACGGGACGGCTCAAGTGGGTAAAGGAGGAGCGCCCGCGCCTAGTGCTGAACGGGGTTACGGTGAGGCCACTCAAGGCGGTGAAGTTGGTGGGCGTATGGCTTGATGAGAACTTGACGTTCAAAGAACAGGCAGCGGCGGCATTAGGGAAGGGACACCAATGGCTGGTGAAATTCCGTCGGATAGCGCGAGTCTCCGGGGGAGTGGGACCGGCGTACATCCGCCAACTATACCTCGCGATCTGTGTGCCGAGGATGTTGTACGGGGCTGAGGTGTGGCTGGCTTTGACAAGACAGCGCGAGAAGGGGACCAATAGAAGAGGCGATGGAAGGGTGGCTGTGAAGAAACTAGGCTCCATTCAGCTCAAGGCGGCGAGGCTGATAGTTGGAGGTATGGCCTCCTCACCGGGTGACTTACTAGACGCGCATGCGGACCTCCCCCCCATACATCTCACCATCGACCGATTACTCCAGAAAGCTGCGGTGCGCTACGCGACGCTGCCGAAGACACATCCCCTTCACGCACAGATTGCCAACGTTGCGCGCTACGGACACGTGAAGAAGCACCCTTCTCCCCTACACTTCCTAATGACGGCGTATAAGGATGTACGACAAGGGAAAGTCGAGACGATCAGACCAGTACGAAGAAAGGCAGGTTGGAAGGCGCCAGTGGAGGTACGCGTGGCTGCTTCGAAAGAGGAGGCTAAGGAGTGGGCGCTGGCCGAGACGTCGCGGGTGCAGCTGTTCTCGGACGGCTCACTTATTGACGGTAAGGTCGGGGCGGCGGCAGTTCTAATGGTGGACGGGGTGGTGAAGAGACAGAAGGGAGTATGTCTGGGTTCGGAAAGGAGATACGGGGTATACGAGGCGGAAGGGATAGGCGAGGTACTGGCGCTGGAGTGTTTGAAGGAGGAACAAGACACGGACATACGTGGCACCATACCTCTGGGGATCGACAACACCTCGGCACTGTACGCGACGACGGACGCGAAGACGGGCGTGGGACGCTACATTTGGGACTATTTCCACAAGACACTGCGCGAGACAAGGGCTACTCACCCGGACTTTGCACTTCGACTCGATTGGACTCCTGGGCACGTAGAAATACCTGGGAACGAGACAGCTGACGAGGCGGCCAAGCGCGCGGCACTGGAAGGCTCTTTCGGCGCGACTACGGTCGCGAAGAGATTGCCCTACAGCAAGTCGGCCTTGGTGCTGACGCACGCTCGACTCCTACAGGACACGGCCAAGAAGGAGTTCAAGAGAACACTGAGGTATCAGCGGATTAAGGACGTGGACGACAGCACACCATCGGCTGGATTCCGGAGACTTACCACCAATCTCCTTCGGAAACACGCCTCCCTGCTATTCCAGCTCCGCTCTCACCACGTCCCCCTTGCGCGTCACTTACATCGACTGAAGAAATCACCGTCCCCCAACTGCCCGTGCTGCGAGATGGCCGACGAAACCGTTGCACACTTCCTCTTTTTCTGCCCCGCGCACGACGACGCCAGACGAGCAATGTACGCCAACAGTGTTAAGAATCAGTACTCGAAATACCTCCTCAACGACCCTGATCACCTCCCCGCCCTCTTTACCTACGTCCAGCGCACGCGCCGCTTCCACTCCGTCTTTGGTGACTTCAAACCTATCGAACCACCCACCAAGAAGTAGATTTCTTGTATGCACTAGACTCTCAGGACACAGTTCCTGTTATCCCATTATGACATCCTACTCACGACCTTACACGACCCACATCTCTTCACTGGTTCGCCCAGGCCGCGGAAGTTCCGCTTGGTGCGTCGCCCCGTCGCGGCGCACAAAGTTTCTAGACTGCAAGATCACCCATACATATTAGGACACAGAACCAGTTACAAGTACTAGTTAGAATTATATCTACCATATGTCTTAGACACAAAGGATATAAACATGGATACAAAAAAAAAAAAAAGACCAGAATGGGATCGAACGATCTATCCTGACATTGAATCTCCCTCTCCCGGCCTTCTCTGCCGATGCAGTGAGTTCAAGTTAACGTTTGTTCGAATCCGAGAGGATACTTGGACCAAATGATCTGGGAAATTCATTCACCGATCCGTGCCCGACATTTGACAAATGTTGATTCTCGAATACATCATCATCTGGAAGTGGATAGGCCTATTTCATGGATGTTGCACACGCCGAGTGTTACCCTGGTACGGAGTTTGAGAGCATGAAGCAAAATTGGTGGATATTACTCACTATTGCTGCCGTTTTTTAAACCAGATGTGAGCCGTAGAACATAGTATGTGCGGATGGAATTGAGATCCAGGTTCCTATCGATTTTCCCAGAGACCAGCACCATTACCAGTGTACCTGGGGTGTAGGTATCCTCTCAAGGTATTTTTTTTCGTTTGGAAATCCGTGAAACAGGCAGGAACGACACGAATTTTCCATGGCTTAGTCGAGGACTAGCCAAAGTTGGGGTAAAGGTCAAAAAATTATGAGGTTGGATTTTTTGGCTCCAAGTGATGTATTTTGACTAGGAAACCTTTCCCACGACGAATTACAGGCCATAGATGTATTTTGTATGGAGTTTGAGGTGGCGCACCGGTGCCGCGTCAATTTACCCAGCTTATGTAAGACCAGTCAACTGCTCGACGATTCTATTATTGGAATCTAATCCGATTCTAAGACGATTCTAGTGCATACGATCAGACACGAAAGTCGAATAGAACCATGAATATGCATTATCCTGTACATCCTGAAGTGGTCCAAAATTTTGGCCACATCCACTTTCTCGTGAGAAAAACTTCGGAGGAGGTGATTTGGACGTATTTTCATACGTAGATTTCGAATCTGTGCTCGTATTTGTCCCAAAAATTCGCATTCAGGCCCTATGAATAAATTAAGAATTTGTTGGCTTTGATTGTCCGGAGCCGTACCCACGGGCGTTTGAAAGCCCTCCATAACGTGCGACTGCGTTATTTGCCAGTGTGTTATTCCCGCTATCCCCTCACCCATTCATGCTCGCTACTTGATCATTTTCTCTGCCCTCTTCTTCCAAGTCCTTCCTACTGATCCTGCATTCAAGCACACATGAAAATAACAATTTTCGCGATTTTTACTTATCGTTTACCATCCGAGTGAGACAAAACTGAGAGTACACACTTTGAGAGTACACACTTTCCCGAAGTGGTGTACTACGCCGAAGGAGCCGCTGGCAGAAACACCAGTTCAGAGTTTCAAGGACGCTACCTTTTGGAGGACCAGAGCCAAATGTTCTTACAGCTGTTCTCGAAATTAACGATGCCCACAATATACGTATATATGTGTGTGTTGATGTGATACACGTAAAAGGCTCAACCCCTCGGCTCCGCGCTCTCCTCTTCCAATAGGTAGCCCGTGACGAATTGTGACGAGTTGAACGAAAAAGTACGATTGAAATGATTGCTGGATCATTGATCATGGGCAATTCGGGCAGTGTTGACCTGCCGGAGTCATTGTGAAGATAACGAGCCTCGCGTCCTCTGCGCATAGTACGTACGAATCTCTCCTCTACTGTACTAATCCGACCAAGTGTTCACTGGGTGTCACCCGTCACCTACAGTGTTCACTGGATAAGTAGGATAAGGTGTTCATTCCTCGGCAATTAGCGAAAATTTACCATATATGGAAGGCCGGCGAAAGCCAGCAAGAAATTTTTGACATTTTTTCACCTATTTTGGCCAGAAAATTGGAAAGTCACCGTCACCGGTACGAAAAGTGTTCAGTGCACAGGTGGCCGTCACGCGTCACCTGAACACTTGGTCGGATTACTACAGTATTGCTCTGTGAGTGCCATTCAATACTCAGAACCAGCCAATTTTCAATGGAGTACAAATGGAATGCCTTGAGCACTCATATGGAGGCGGTATTCGGCCGAATTCCACTACATTTGAGTGACCATAAGCACTCCAAATGAGGATTGTACCACCTCCATCGGAGTGTTTTGAGCGCACTCATATAGAGTGTTTCGGCTATACACAGTGATACGTTTGGGTGCAACGTTTCGTCGTAAGACTCATCAGGTGGCTGTGTTCCCAAATATATACCACGCTGATTGTTTGCTTGCGCCTATGGCGCAAAACAACCCAGCGTCGACAATGGAGTCGCGGAATCTCAGGTGGACTCGACATGTTTTCCTCTAAAATTATTGCTTTGTCCTGGTCCAAATTTTGTGAGCAGAAGAGGTATCGTACAGGCTCCTTCCCCAATTACGCGGACACCGGCCCTCAGGTGCCTGGTCAGAGGAGCAAAAAAGACGTGGGTCAACACGATGTGGGTTCCCTAACGTTAGAGGCGCTCACCGCTTCACGTCACTCAGAGGGTATGGACCAAATGATTCCCATATGAATCAGTATCAGACAGAGGAACAACAAGTTTAAGACCTCCGTAATTTTTTAGAAATCCGAAGGCATGCCGCGGCGCATACCAAACACGACCATTTCTTCACCACACGCCTATTGATGCGACCAATACGTTCCCCTCGACAGACCACTGCACGCTATGGTGGAAACTAACGAGAATGGGGATGGCGGGTCCGGTGTTCGACTGGCCGAGGAAAACGTACATGAGCATCGGCCATTACGTGAAGTACGGCGATGCAAACTCAGAACTTATCAGGAACTTAATCCTCCTTTCAGAATCTGTGAGAATTTACCAATTTAGCACAATCAGCCAAGCGAAGTCAAGCGGCACATGTGAAGCCCAAACGATGCAAACTAGGGTCGTTGCTTTGGTAACCCGATGTGGAGCCTGGAAATACACGAGAATTATGATTTCTAAGCCTCTCAGTACATCCCATCATACGTCCCATTATCATGCATCTGTGGTAGGTTCCGATTCACGTCGCGGCTGTGTTTTTCTCCGGCATGGAGTAGGTGTTGAATGTGATAGGAGCCCGTCCATTTGGGATGAACTTGGGCGAACATGCCCGAACAATCGGCATATATCAGAGTCTCTTGAACACGCGATGGTCGAAAAGGACACGTTTCGACTTGCTGTGGAGTTTGTCCATGACAAGGACACCGGGTGCCTATGTTTGTAGTCCTTCACGCTCTCCACGTCGGCGCCGTGAAGTTGGATCTGGAAAGTGTAAGTTGGGAAAATACAGTTGATGAACACTCATACCTGATGCCCTATTGGGACGGAGCGTCCCGTATCAAACGGGAGGCCATGAGGGTCAGAACCAACGCCCACTCCAGAATTTATGGCCCGGGCCTGCCCGAAGCTGGACAGACCACTGGGATCTGTTTCCTGCGGCTCTTTGCACTTTTCCCGAGGAAAGGTCCACGTTCGAAAACGGGCCAGTTCGCAAGCAGATGAATACGACGAGGCTCCGCACGCAGCATGTTCACAGTGACCTGTCTGCAAAGGGGAACCTAATTCGGCTGGGGTTCAGGATGAAATTCCTGACAGATTGGCACTCACTGGCAACCTCCAAGTTCAGTTTCATCTGGTCCCCTGAATCCGACACCTCCCCAGGCTCCCCTGCGTCGGTCACGTCGAGATCGGATGGAAAGCCACGGTTGCGTCGCAAAACAGCTTCATATTGTGCCAGGGCGGTCAAGACTTGAGCCAAAGAGTGCTCCAGGGAGACAGCAGCGTCCATCCTGGCTAGAGCGCTAGACACTGATACTGTGTAGGTTGACAGCAGGAACGAAAGGGACACGTGGGTTGGTTGGTTCTGATCGGACCTGTCAATGTCTCAATCCCACGATCTGTCAACGTGTCAACCCCAGTGAAAAGTCCGTATGCCCGGGTATGCTCAAATCTGCTCAAATATGCCCACTCAAAGTCGGGCACATTTGAGCACATCTGAGCAGCGAAATGAGCCTAGGGCACATGTGCAATGTGCTCGTATCTGCTCATTTGTGCTCGTTTTGTGCTCACCTCTGCTCTATGCTGCTCCCATGTGCGGCTTTGCACTCTCTGCCAGATTCACTATATATATCGATAATCCGTATATTCTGCTAGCTAAACAATTCGTTCTACCTATATAAGTCACCCCGTCCCATTGTGCACGCGCATAAGACCCGTTACGCTCACAGCTGCACACCCGCAACTCCCCGCGTGCCGATGAAACTATTGCGGGTGCGCATGAGTTGATGGGTGTTTCGTGAGAAGCAGATACATACCGACGCGGATAAGTTTACAGAGCGCGGTGCTGATGAAATGATTCAGAGTATACACCGAGATAAGAAAGAGAAATGCGCACCGTAATCTTGACCTCCGAGTCTTTCTTTGCTGTTGCTGAAGTAAATCAAACGTTAGTAGGAACGATCAGCGGGAATCGATGGTGGAACGTACACCCAGTTCCATATCGCACATATGCCTCAGATTCTGCGACGAAAAACAGCTTAGATTGTGTGCATCAGTGCTGTCAAGTGCTCCCTTATCCCTCCTGCTCTCGGCTGAATTAAATCATGAGGCACAGGGTTCAAAACGGCATTCCAGAGCATGTGAATTTGATTTAATTCGCATTTTGAACCACATGCCCCAGAATGGCATTTTGAATCAAATGCTGTGTAATGCCATTTCAAACACTGTTCAATGATTTAATTCGCATTTTGAATCACATGCCCCAGAATGGCATTTTGATTCACAAGCTCCGGAATGCCGTTTTGAACCCTGTGCCTCACGATTTAATTCAGCCGAGAGCAGGAGGGATAAGGTAGCACTTGACATATTTAAGGTTTGAATGATTCCCCCGAGATGTTCGCATTTTGAACCATATGCCCCGGAATGGCATTTTGAATCAAATGCTGTGTAATGCCATTTTAAACACTGTTGAATGATTTAATTCGCATTTTGAACCACATGCCCCAGAATGGCATTTTGAATCAAATGCTGTGTAATGCCATTTCAAACACTGTTGAATGATTTAATTCGCATTTTGAACCACATGCCCCAGAATGGCATTTTGAATCAAATGCTGTGTAATGCCATTTCAAACACTGTTGAATGATTTAATTCGCATTTTGAATCACATGCCCCAGAATGGCTTGTAACTTTTTCCAGTTGTCGGTAATCGTCCGATCCGCAGGGGTAACCTGCTCCCGTGCTAACACTTGTTGACCAGATAACATGATCCCTAACAAGCAACTTGGGGTCGTATCAGTCGGTGCAATCCTCACCTAATCTACCCTGACGCCCAGCATCTAAATTATTGTTCTGAGTTCCCGCGAGCAAACCCAACTAAACGGGCACACGTCAACGCCCACAATTTGTCTCCGCCGTTTCCGCCTGGGATAGAGCAATGGCCGACGAATTTACAGCTCTTTGCGGAACTTAGGGCGCGGATTTTTTTTTTCTGTTTTTCATCAGTTTTGACCATAACCTGTAATACGGATAACAATGCGGTGGAGAACTGCTTACCTGGTGTTTGAGTTATTTCCCTGCACAATTTCATCTTGGGACCCCACCACGACATCGTTCCTCGTTTGGTTTATGGAAGGATTGGATCCCCTCGTAGTAGGTGGTACGCTTGATTTGCCATCCGGATTTGATTTTCTCTGAGCCCACCAGTCCAGGATATCAGCGGCGGTGTACTTGTATTCAATCGAATCTCCTGAAATTGTCTTCCATGAGATTCAAGGTGGACTTTGAACAGAGGTACAAGTTAGAAATGTTATAGCGTCTGTTTATTTGCTGTTTATAAGAGACTAGCCCCAACATTGTAAATGGCCCAAGCCAGAACCATAACAATTGCAGCATTGAATGTCTCTTGTCAACCTACAAAGATGTTTGAGTGCGCACTTCAAACTCTTTATAAAATCATTGCGTCTCAAAATTTCCTTTTCTGGAGGTGCACACTCTGACGCCGGACCAGCCCGGTTACCGCCTGTCTTCCAATTCCCCTAAATGTCAAGCCAAGGGAGGAGGCGGCCGACTGCCTTGTTATTGATAAAATTGTGTATTGCGCGCGCCATAACAAGGCAGTCGGCGGCCTTCGGCCGCCTCCCTTGGCTTGACATTTAGGGGAATGAACCCCGAGTGAACAATTGATCCCGATGCCGCCATCAATCAGGTGTTCAACTTTGTCATTCGGGAGAAAGATCCGCCGGACACCAGACGTTCCCGCGCTCGGCCCAAGACAAAGATTGGAGTAGGCTATACCGAATGGAGTTCCACACGAAGGCTTCGTAACGGCATTTCCGGTCCGGCGAGTGCCGGACGTCCATTTATCAATTCCAGGTGACTGCCGAGAAATGAACCCCCACCCCGAGTCAAAGGTGAACAATTGATTCCGATGCCGCCATCAATCAGGAGGAGGAGGAGGAGGATATTGTTCAACCTGTCATTCCGGAATCAAGTGAGAACCGCCGGAAAAACTACCACGTTCCCGCGCTCGGCCCGAGCGCGGGAACGTGGTCACCATTGGGTCACCACCACGTCAACTTCCCTCTCCCTTCAAAGCTTCCCTCCCTGTCCACATACAAGGTCCTCAGACAACCATCAAGTGGCGAGGATCCCTATACCTCTTCTTTGATTCCCTAGGGTCCAGTACTTATCCTCTAGTCAGGTGAGTCCTTCCACTACCCTTAGCCAACCGAGATATGGCATCCAAGCAATTCATAGGGCGGATGTTATCAATCTGCGACGATTTCCCACTGGTACCCCGGGCGAAGGATCCCAAGGACAGCAGCCTCCCCCACTCAATGCAATCGCGAATGTTCCCTGTACGATGCGATTCCTCTTACATTACCTGATCTCACATGCTGTCCAGGACTGCCATCAATGTCTGAGAGACAAGGTGGAATGCGGTGCTTGCATGTGGGTTCAGCCGCGGAAGCAGGGACAGTCGTTTAAGAGCCCTCCCCCAGTCAAGCTACGATTGCGGCGCGATTCGAAAGACCAGGGATCGCCGATGAGTTCCGTCTTGATGCCAAGGATCTTTGCGACAACGGCCATCGGCAGGTTGATTCTCTTTCAGACGCTGTCCCTCCTTTCAGTATCGAGCCGGATTCGACCTCGCTAGAATTGCGCAAAAACGCTGCGCAGATCTGTGATGTGTGCGTCGATTTCGTACGATGTAATATGTTCTAAAGGGAGACTAGCCTTGTGCCCGTCTTGTCTGAACAGACTCGAGATGACACGATATCGCTCTCGACTCCACGAACCAGCGACAACGGGCCAGAAAATGGCGGCGCCAATACTTCTCCGGCAACCAATCAACTGGGGGACGGAGTCCGGAGCACGCCCACAAAAGTAGCCTGGTCAAAGAAGGAACTTAGCGAGTTTTTGTTTTCGTCTTTATCCCTGCTACTCACAATCTTCAGGAACACTTCTACGCCTCGTGCCATCGACGTCCAAGGGAAGAATAGAGCCTAGAGACGTTAACATAATATCACTAGCCCTCACAAACAAGGCTAGTGACCTCGAAAATCGCACATTCTTTCCTGATGGAGTTTCCAGACGCGGGCTCAGATCGAGGCTTGTTATGAAATCCTACGGAAGCATTTTAGAATTGCAGATCCGACTCAGCTAGAGAATGACCTTGACCGTTACTGGACCATTCTTCATAATTCCATCGCGGCTCCTCTAAAGCACAAGCAAGTCTTGTGACCTCCTTTCCGAATACTGTACTGAAAATCTTCAGCGACGTGGATATATCGCCTGAATCCGCGAGCTCTTCGTTGAGCCTCCCTGGTCGGAGCCCCAGCGTCCAACCCGACGATGAATACTCTCCGTTGGACTTGCAATATCCTCCTTCACCGCCCATCTATCCTTCATCTTTGGGCCGCGAATCGCTACGCGGCCGGCTTGATTTCAATCCCTGCCGCAATGTCCCCGGTCTGTGGTTCGTCAAGGTCGGGGCCGATGCTTCCAAAATCCTCGAGGTCGAGTTTGTTTTCGAACCTGAATTTATCCCTGGCTTGGATCTTCCTCCGACGTGCGTGATGTTGTGACCTTCCGATCATTCTGACTGATTACTCTCAGTAAACCTTCTGCGCCGGCTGCACTGGAAAAACCTGCCAAATCCAGGCTCTATATTACTCTTCTGTGTCTTTTTACGGCAGCGGTCAGCTCCCTTTGCACGAGTCTGGAACCAACCAATCCTACACCTGAGAGGCTGGCCACAGCCGTCGCTGGCCTGGAGACGGCATGGCCACGGGAGGGGACGCTGTTTCTTGATATGAATCACGGAGGGAGTAACAAGAAGAGCTGGGTACCATACGAGATTGTGAGTTTCTTTTGTGGCACTTGTCGCTTAACTAATCGCGTCGCGGGCAGGACCCCTCCTCACCATTGGATGTGACAAGCTTCATTCAGCCGGGCTTGAACATCATTCGTTTCATCCAACTCACCGGCATGACCGATCGGACTTTCATTTTGTACGCCTCGTGTCGCGAAGCCGAACCCGCGTTTCAAATTTTCGACTACCGAACGCCCCGATGCGCCGACTCGATGTTTGACTTTTCTTCCAACGTGACTATTTCATGAGCGAGAAGACCAACCGAGGAGGAACGATGCGGTGGGTAATGCGGAAAGAAGAGGCGAGGGAGGAAAGGTAGTTTGTGGGCGTCCCAACATTGGTTGTGTTTGCACTCTGATCGGATCGACGCACAGACCATGCACGTAAGTGGCCGGCAGCCGGCGGGTCACAAATAAAATCAAAAGTAAACAATCTAAGATGCTACCATAGCAGCAGAATCCAACATATGCCACGATGTCATCAACACCTTTGCCAAACAGCCGCACATAAGCCGCCCTGTGTCTTCCCGACCCTGTACAGCGCATCATCGCAGTGCAGCTCTTCAAGATCAACCCTCTCGATACGCACCAGCATTGTGCAACATTCTGATCGCAAGATTCTTATAAACCCCACCTCGCTGATAGAATTATACCTGTAGTCTGCAGTAAATCTGTAGTCTGCAGCGTGCTACAGACTCTGACCTTTGTTGCGACGGCACCTCGGTTACCTTGCCACTCGGCATGTGGCGGCATTCATATTTCGTCTCAACGGGCTCTCGATGGACCAACAGTCCCGGAGCGCCTTGCGTACTGAACCCGACATTCCCCTCTTGTTCCAGAACTTCCTCGAATATTTATGCGTTCATTGGTCTTTATCACGACCTTATATGTTGTTAATAGATCTCTGTTCTGGACCAAGAGACGCAAAGCCGATCCTTCGCGGGTTTGTCATTTTCATGTCAAACCCTGATTCTCATAATCTTTGCCTCACCCGTCACCTTCGCTCTGACTTCTCGGCTCTACTCACCTCTCATATCTAGGCCCTCCCGGAAGTCTGCTTTATTAGCTGCCCGCGGTCGAATTCTAGAATTTTGTCTGGAGAGCATGACACATTGTCTTAATATCTTCTTACAAAATTTCGGGCTCATTATCGGGGTAGGGACCCCGTTGCTTTTCCGGTTTGCGACTGTAACCGTAACTCTACAAATCATATCAAATCCGTCTGCGAGACTGTTTTCAGCCGGAAGGATAGTGACGATGGTACAAGCTGGGTTCCAACATTGTAATATGGTTGATGGTTCATGCTAAATCCCAGGACAGGGTGAACCTCTGTAGATTCCGGGTTTTGAAAGTACAGGGACGGCCAATAGTCCCCATCAGTTTTCGTGGGCACTCTGCCTGTCTCCAACGAACGCGGAACCTCGCCACCCGACAACATGTCCAAGGGCGCATTGACCTCCTGTCTGCAAAATTTGGTTGCTTCCGACGCCACGGCGTCGTCCTCTGGATTTGACTGCCCATGATGCTCGCGCGCTTCTCGTAGACGAGTATACGTAGTGATCTCCCTGATCCATGCATCGAACTGCGTTTGGGTAAATATCTCAAAGGGGTTTCCCACAACCACTTCTGCGGCAGGAATGGGCAGGGGGTAATGGCTCTTGGAATCGATAGCTGCTGGTGCCCAAGGGCTCTCTGCAGGTGGCCAGTGATGTCCTCGATCCACCCGTCAAACTCCGTCCGGCTAAACCTTTCGTACGGATTTATTATAGGCGCCTTATTACGGATCGATGCCGGTGAGTAGAATGGTGCTGTAGCCCGGAAGGAAGACATAGTCACTAGTGGTGGGAAAGTTCGGTTCAGACTTTCAGTTCGAACTCGAACTGAACCGAACTGAACACGAAGTTCAGGTTCAGGTTCAGCTAAATGCCTGAACCTGAACCTGAAGTTCGGTTCAGCGTTCTGGCGGAGATTTTTTTTGTTGAACCGAACCGAACCTTGAACCGGAAACAGAGCTGAACATCCGATTGTTGGGCATTTTCCCCAACATTTTGCATTATTCCGAGAGGAATTCAGGCCAGCATAACACTATGACCCTTCCGGAACGCATCCACACTCACTGTAGATGTGGGTTGAGTTTTTATCGCAAAATTGATGGGACATTGATTGCGGAACATTTCTGGTTAGGTATTTGTACGCATCCATTTCCCGTTTTGTGGGCTTAAAAAGTGACATTATGCATGTTTAGAGACCAACTCACCCAGTTAAAACATGGATTGACCAGGATTTTGCCCGTCTGTGGAAAAAAAAAATCAAAAGAAAATTATCGGTTCGAACTAGTTCGAACGCGTTCGAACCGCGAACCTGCGGTTCAGGTTCGGGGTTCAGCAAATGTCTGAACCTGAACCGAAGTTCAGGTTCAAGGTTCGGAAAAAATGGCTCTGAACCGAACTGAACCGAACTTTCCCATCACTAATAGTCACTGGCCGGAAGTTTCAGCCTGGAAGAACAAATTTCCGGCCTCCAGTAAAGCCGTGGATTTTGAGGGAAGACAAAGGAAACTGATTTGCTTGTATCTGGCCGCCCTCACTCCGCATTGTGGCCGCCGTGGACTCGTGACCTGTCATTACTTTCAGAGTCCGATCATCCCAATTAGTTGGGTCTCCCGCAGTCAGACTCAAACATAAAGGATTAAGACAGTCAAATTTTGTAGTGTATTGAGAGTCTGATCGAACTTAGAAAAACTTGAACAGCTCGTGACCCATAGAGCTCGATGCGCACCTGCTCGAAATTCGGTCGGGTTTGGTCGCGAAGTTTTTCTTTTCTTTCTTCTTCCTTGTCCGCCGGAGCCTGCGAACTCGGATGCTTGCCATCCAGGGTTCCAGCCTAGAGATTCACTACATATTGTTCTGAGAGCGCATTCTTCCTGAACATTACGTAATCATAATATTCCGCTGATTTTCTCTCGTAAAATTCCATATCATGGGCCTCTATTTAAGCATGAATGATGTGTGAAGGTGATAATTGTGGGTGTGCATTAGACTCAAGATCCTTGGGCTGTCAACGCCTCAATTTCAAACCTCAAGGCATCAAGCCTCCAAACGTCTCCAAATGCTTCAAAGACCTCAAGATGCCTCAAAACTTTGAGACCTCAGTGGGAAGCCTCAAGACTGCGGGATACCCAACGACTGTATGCAAAATCTAACCCGATGATAATGAAGCCTGCAGTGAGGGGCTTACAGGAGATCCTGAAAATAATGACAATCACGAGATTTTTTTTTTCGCGCTTCCAAAAAAGGAAATCCTCGTGTATTGCTTCTTTACGTCTCTTCTTTCACTGCAAACACCTGGAATGCGCCTAGTTGAGGCTCACAGACACGCATGCTGATCCACTTTTTGGCTCCGCAATAGCCCCAGCAACTTGTTCTGTTGTGTAATCCCCGCTTTCTGCTTCGTTTCGAATCGCCATCGTCTTCTGCGTGCTTTCAAGGGGAACCCCGCCATTCCGAGGGTGATGGCAAATCGGTCGGGAGACCGATTAAAACCGACGCTGCCGAGCGGCACAACCCTCGGCAATTTGAGACCATTTCCGGCGAAGTAAAGCCCTCGAAATGACCGATTTTTCCGGCGGAGACCATGGTTTTGATGCATCGGTGACAGGCTGTCACCGATGCATCAAAGCCATCCATCTTTTCTACGAGCGACATCAACACCTTTCTTCCATCAGACTTTTGACAATTTTGTTGCGGTGTTGTACAACATCAAACAACACCAAAAAACACCTGAAAATGCCGCAACACGCAACACCGCAACAATCAGAATTCTCACAACACCAGAACAACTTCGGCTATTCATGGCAGAACCGTGAATTAAGCCACAGCACTTAGACTTCCCTAGGACTCTCTAGGACCATCCCAACCACTATACACCACCTCAGCCACAAGGCTTGCCTACATATCCTCCCAAACACAAATGAATTTGGGTGAACAACACGAAAACACGAAAAAACATGTGAAACACCACAATCAAAATGTCAAAAGACTGATGTCCTTTCTCCCAATGTCGTCTCACTCTATTTTTTCCTTTGCACTTTCAACTCTGTCTCAGCTGTTCTCCCTCCCCTGTGCGACTCCAACACACTGTGCTGCTCCCCAATGGCTTGGTGGCGATGCACATCAATTCAATCAACAAATCACATTAATTGAATTGAAACAAATGAATGGTTTGCAAGGCATAGCTCACGCAAAAATGCTCGGAGTTGAATGGCAACTTGTTTTCTGGAATGCCGACTAAATTCTGGGTAGGATTGTCCCCAAGACCAATAGGTTTGGGACAACAATTGAATTGAATCAAATTGTTTGCAGGGCATAGCTCACGCAAAAATGCTCGGATTTGAATGGCAACTTGTTTTCTGGAATGCTGACTAAATTCTGGGTAGGATTGTCCCCAAGAGCAATAGGTTTGGGGCAACAATTGAATTGAATCAAATTGTTTGCAGGGCATAACTCACGCAAAAATGCTCCGATTTGAATTGCAACTTGTTTTCTGGAATGCCGACTGAATTCTGGGTAGGATTGTCCCCAAGACCAGTGGGTTTGGAGCCGTATTGAGGGAGCCATGCTCATGCCCAGTCCACATTTTGAAACTCGTGACCCCAGCTGATGGCTTCGGAAGATGCCTCACATTTGATGGTAGTTGTCATTGTTTGGATTAGATTAGTTCTCGGCCATTCCCGTACATTTGATGCTTTCGGATAATGCCTAAAATGTGATGTTGCTTTTATTTGGTCAGAATTGATGATCACGGCCATTGCCCTGCCTGTGTCAGTCTCGGCATCATTGATATATGCACTTTTGACATTTCATATCGCCGGGGGTGGGAATTTATTTTGCATTTCACGGGCCACCAAGGCATTGGATCAAAGATTGTTGTATATGCGAGTTGTCTAGTGGTTAGCCTCTCCAACATGGTATGGAAACCCTTATCTAATGGGTAGGCTGGAATGCCGCCGGATCGATTCCCGCTAAGGGAGGACATTACTTATAGTTAATGGAGAGTCCGGGACTGAGCACCGAAAGGCTGGAGGCACCACGGTACCGCGCGATACTCGGCTGATAGAGAGCCGGGGGATATGACGAAAATACCCACAAGGGGTTTACATATTTTGTTGGAGAGGCTAAGCACTAGACAACTCGTGCGAGTAGTCTAGTGGTTAGCCTCTTCAACAAGGGATAAGGGAGCACTTGACATATTTAAGGTTCGAATGATTCCCCTGAGATGTTCGCATTTTGAACCACATGCCCCGGAATGGCATTTTGAATCACATGCTCTGTAATGCCATTTCAAACACTTTTGAATGATTTGATTCGCATTTTGAATCACATGCCCTGGAATGGCATTTTGAATCACATGCTCCATAAGGCCATTTTAAACACTTTTGAATGATTTAATTCGCATCTTGAATCACATGCCCCAGAATGGCATTTTGATTCACATGCTCCGCAATGCTGTTTTGAACCCTGTGCCTTGCTATTGAATGGTTTAATTCAGCCGAGAGCAGGAGGGATAAGGGAGCACTTGGCATATTTAAGGTTTGAATGATTCCCCCGAGATGTTCGCATTTTGAACCACATGCCCCGGAATGGCATTTTGAATCACATGCTCCGTAATGCCATTTCAAACACTTTTGAATAATTTAATTCGCATTTTGAATCACATGCCCCAGAATGGCATTTTGATTCACATGCTCCGCAATGCCGTTTTGAACCCTGTGCCTCACTATCGAATGGTTTAATTCAGCTGAGAGCAGAAGGGATAAGGGAGCACTTGAGAAGCATACGCGCAGAACCTGCAGACAGAGTCTGGATCGAACACGGCGCCAACGCAGTCGCGTACAGTACGCAGCCCATCCCGGTCGACCTCAATGTAGTCCACCTCATACCCATTGTCGTAGTTCAGCTCCTCGGTATCCACCTCCATCTTCACCACTGGACCACCTTTGCCCCCTTCCGCCACCTTGTTCGGGGCGTCACCGTCAACGCCGTGCCTCTTAACAACTCGGCCGCCCGTACGATGGCGGACATGGCGGCCTCATGCGTGTGGGGAACCTCCGGAAAGTGCGGTGGCCAGTGCCCCCTGCTTTCAGCTGGTACATCCCCTTCGTCGTCCGACTTGCTCGAGAGCGACAGATGCACGCGGGGTGCAGCTGGCGCCAGGGAAATTGAAATGAGGAGACGTTGAGAGGCAAGCGGATCTTGAACTCACGCAAAGAAACATTGTGGGAACCACGTAGAAGATCGTCATCGGAGTCGAGGCTCGAAAGAGGGGTGAAGGAATCGGCAGCTACAAGTTGAAACAACGCTCAGGCAATGAAAAGTGAGGTGATAAAAAACACACCTCGTGTGCAACTAGCACGTTTGAATTTCGAAAAGCCGGAGGCTTTAGCCGGGCGTAGGAATGCGAAGGAAATAGGGTAGCTCACGCGGTGTTAGATCCCCTTCTTCTTCATCGGATTCCAAACTCGAGAGCGGGCTGCTCAGGGTGGAGGGACTTTGCGGCTATGCAATGATCAGCGGAGGCGAAGGGGGGGCGGCGAGAAGGGACGAACTTCAGGGGCGCAATGGAACGTCAAATTGTCCCGATCCAACGTCAGCCCAGAGAGAAACTCGTGGGCACTCGAAACTTCGCCCATAAAATCGAACGGCTCGGAGCGGCTAGCGGCCCGGAGCCGAGCCGTGGCAACACTAGTTCACTCCCGCGATTCCTCCGCCGCCTGCTGACTCCCCTGCTAATTCACCTTCGCAGGCCCCGGCGAAAAAAGCCCGCAACAACATTTATATGCCTTCCAAGAAGAGCACTAGCGCGAAGCAACTAAGGCATGTCACGAGTCTACTCATGAGTAGACCCGGATCCGTGTATGAGTACCCACGCTAAAAAATGTGGAACTCGGATCCATGGTGACTTGACTCGTGAGTTTTGCAAAACTCACAAGTACCCGTGAGTACCCGCGAGTTCTCCACATATTTCAGCTGTATACCACGCAATAAGGGTACCATAGTTGGAAAGAATGACTGCAGCTAGCATCTAATAGGTGTGTAATAACCTCAGAGTGAGTCCAAGGCATCTGAGGACATCTAAAAGCTGCTGGCGCAGTCAAGATCTAGTCAAGTACCCACGAGTTTGAAGAAAATTTTGCCAGAATCCAAACTCGGATCCGCAGATGACCCGTGGCCATGAGCACTCGAACCCGTGAGTCGTAAACTCACTCATACTGACCCGCGGATTACCCGGACTCGTGCTATGCCTTAAAAGCAACCACCTGGAGGACTTGGAGAAATATTAGTACACCGAGAAAGTCACCGCGAAGGTGACGGGTGAGGCAAAGATTATGAGAAACGGGGTTTGTCAATGAAATTGACATACCCGCGGAAGATCGACTTCGCGTCTCGTCCAGAACGAAGATTTAACAGTATTTGAAACCAGGGAGGGTGGGTGGGGCAAGAATCCGCGAAGCACGCCCGACAGCGGACAAGGTGGTGAGCGCATTTATTTCACTTGGGATAGCTGCTCGCGCGTAGCCTCAGCTCTCAATCTCCCAGAGCCCAAATCAAAGGATTCGGCACAACTGGCAAGGTTGCACTCAATCCAATAATCCTCCAGAGCCCAGATCACCTTCAAGGTTTTGACTCAACTGGTGGTTGCGCTCAATCCATTACAGCTATTGGCAGTACCGAAGGCGTGGATCGAAAATTTCCATTTTGGGCAGTTTTTGATCCTCTGCAAAGAGTTGTCTCTAGCTCACTCAGTTCTGCACCGTTTGACTTGAAACCGAGCTAGAATTACTGGAATAATTCATGCGCAATTAGTGATAGAGCTAGATCCGGAATAACACTCTCACTGCGTTCCGGTCCCTGCTAAACTTAGCCTCAGTCTAGTCGGCTAGCCATAGCCACCGAGATGACTCAGTGTAGTTGAGTCTAGTTGGCCTAGGCATAGTCTCCGTAGCTTGGTTTATGTCTGGCTAGCTCTTGTTAGCTATCTGAAGCTCTTTGTAGCTGAGTTTGCCTCAGCCTGACTCTGTCTAGTCGGCTATGCAGAGCTAGGAATATGTATTTATATCCTTGGTGCCTCTGCAGTGGAAGAGTAAATTTCAGTGATTCTAGCTCTGTGTAGCTGAGGCTAGTCATCTGGACATAGCTACGCATACCTACGCTGATCTGAGTTTAGCCGGCTATGCACAGTCCACATGAGCTAAAATTAAATTGAGTTTAGGCGGCTAGGCAGAGGCTGTGTAGCCGGTTACGCACAGCTAGACACAGTCGTCATGAGCTAAGCAGACTAAGTTTAGCAGGTAGCGGAACGCAGTGTCTATTTAGGTATGCCCCCCAAATCCAACTCCCTGTGCGAGATCTTTGTCTACGGGCCTCAAATCATGTCCAATGGGTCTGAAATTTTTTGAGGAGCAGTTATCATACATTAGGAACGTTGTCATAGAGCCATAACTAAATATATTTGCTACAAAGGATATCTATTGTGCTTTAGAGACAATTTGAACGGCAAATACATATTTGGCTCCACTTCTTCGAGTTCTCACCTAAATATAATTCGTTATGGCTCTATGACAATGTTCCTAATGTATGACAACTGCTCCTCAAAAAATTTCAGACCCATTGGACATGATTTGAGGCCCGTAGACAAAAATCTCGCACAGGAAGTTGGATTTGGGGGGCATACCTAAATAGAGTGTTATTCCGGATCTAGCTCTATCACTAATTGCGCATGAATTATTCCAGTAATTCTAGCTCGGTTTCAAGTCAAACGGTGCAGAACTGAGTGAGCTAGCGACAACTCTTTGCAGAGGATCAAAAACTGCCCAAAATAGAAATTTTCGATCCGCGCCTCAATAGCTGTAATCCCCCAGAGCCCAAATGACCTTCAAAGATTCGGCGGAACTGACCAGGTTGCGCTCAATCCAGTAAGTAATCCCCCAGAGCCCAAAAAAGGATTTGACACAACTGGTGGTTGCGCTCAATCCAGTAATCCCCTGGAGCCCAAATAAAGAATTCGACGCAATTTGTGGTTGCGCACAATCTAGTAACCCCCCAGAGCCCAAATAAAGGATTCGGCGCGACTGGTGGTTGCGCTCAATCCAGTAATCCCCCAGAGCCCACATAAATGATTCGGCGCAAGGTGGTGAGCGCATTTATTTCACTTGGGCTAGCCGCTCGCGCGTAGCCTCAGCTCTCAATCCCCCAGAGCCCAAATAAAGGATTCGGCGCAACTGGTGGCGCTCAATCCAGTAATCCACCGGAGCCCGAATAAAGAATTCGACGCAATTGGTGGTTGCGCACAATCCAGTAATTCCCCAGAGCCCAAATAAAGGATTTGGCGCGACTGGTGGTTGCACTCAATCCAGTAATCCCCCAGAGCCCAAATAAAGAATTCGGCGCAACTGGTGATCCCCCAGAGCCCAAATGAAGGATTAGGCGCAACTGGCAAGGTTTTGCTCAATCCAGTAATCCCCCAGAGCCCAAATAAATGATTCAGCGCAACTGGTGGCGCTCAATCCAGCAACCCCCCGGAGCCCGAATAAAGGATTCGACGCAACTGGTGGTTGCGCTCAATCCAGTGATCCCCCAGAGCCCGAATAAAGAATTCGACGCAATTGGTGGTTGCGCACAATCCAGTAATCCCCCAGAGCCCAAATAAAGGATTCGGCGCAACTGGAGGCGCTCAATCCAGCAATCCCCCAGAGCCCGAATAAAGGATTCGGCGGAACTGGTGGTTGCGCACAATCCAGTAATCCCCCAGAGCCCAAATAAAGAATTCGGCGCACCTGGTGATCCCCCGAACCCAAATGAAGCTGGCAAGGTTGTGCTCAATCCAGTGATCCCTCAGAGCCCAAATGACCTTCAAGGATTCGAACCGATCGCGCGCCCCACAGAACCCGGATACATGAATTGGGCAGAACTGGTGAAGTTGTGCTCATTCGGCTAATCCAGAGCCCAAATAGGCCCATAGACGACGCGCTCCGCTCCCCCATTCAGAACTCGGATACAATGTTTTGACGCAACGGGTGGGTTGCATTCAATTCAATAACCCAGAGCTTAAATGCATGGAGTCGTCGCAACTGAAGGCCAGCGGGATGGGCGGAATGATGAAGAATGTCGCAAATCATCGAGTTTATATAACATTTCGGGAGTTCCGGCGCCGGCTGCTTTCGGAGAAACATACCCCGCTGTCCGGTGGCGGTCAATTTGTTGCACCGGTCTCGTAGGCGTCCCGAGCCCGCGCTCGACACAATTGGTTCAATTGGTTCACGAATAACTCGCGCAAAAATGCTCCGATTCCAAAGTCACGGACTTCAAAATGTTCGATTGTTTTGCTCAATTTGATGCGCGGGCAGTGATGCGGCTCATTTTTCGTATTTTGGTCGGTTTGGGCGGGGATAAGGAAGCCCTTGACGAATTTAAGCTTCGCGGCCATCAAACCCTGGTCTGGAGCCAGGACGCACAAAAAATGGCCATGTAAACATAGCAAATATTTCGTTTCGGATGAGGAGATGGCGGTTCTTCTTCTTTTTGGCAAAGCCAATATAGACTGAGATATGTAGATGAATTTGGGATTCACGCGCACTTCCCCACATCCCATGGCAAAGTGGATTGCTGAAGTCCGTTCAACCATACCCTGAGGGACCTTCATAATTGAAGCCAGTTTCATGTTACCCGATGATCCTAAATCACCTCACATTATTCTGTGTTTTGTCAACGTTTACGTCGCCATTTATGTCTTCAAAGCTTCAAGGTCTCAACGTCTACTTCAACTTGGCTTCAATTCAACAACTATTGAAGAGCTAGTATGCTCGTTGTGTTCGGCGTCCAGTATTCAATCCATTTTTTTGGCAAGCAAGGTCCTTGCTTAAGGATTAGTACTCAACCTGGCCCCGATTAGCAATGCCAAAGAATCGCCCATCCGCCGGAAAGGAGAAATTTGAGGCAACTTCGCCAGACGAACACTGGATCATGAGTAACTTTTGTACGCACAGTGAAGACAAGCTTGGATATGGGAACCACCTTCATCCCACCTTCCACTTACCGTTGCGGACAATGCCACTGTCCTCATCGTAATGGGGCTCTGGACCCGCTTTCTGTCCACAAAGCTTGCAAACTTAGATTATTAGCAGTAACCCGTGCAACCCCGACCGGTGCCTCGTCTGGTGAAAAAAGATATTCATCTCGACCCAGCGTCTAACCAGGAGAAAAGCCATCATGAAGAACATCGAAAAACTTCCCCATTCTGTCAAGTTAATTCAAACTTCCATTGAGCATTCTTCATCCATATCATCAAACCATACGTTCATCTTCCCGGCATTAACTGCTGACCTTCCTGCCTTCCCCGCCTTCTTGAGTGGGAATCTTGACAGGTTGATTGGAGTCTCATGAGAGAAAGGAAGAAAAAACAGTACACGAGTCTCTCAACATCATGTCCCATTAGTTGGTATGCTTACTCTGTCGTGAAACAGGCGAGAGGGTGAATTGAGCAGCGAGATTTGTTGAACTGTTTGTCTATTAATCAATGATTTATAGACAAACAGACTATGATAAACCGGGGGGAATCGATCAAGGGAGGCAAAATTTGGAAGGGATGCGGAAGTAGTTGAAAACTGAACTAGGGCGAGTGGAAGTTGGCAAGAAATATTGGATTTACAACGAAAATGGCCCGCGGAAAAACAGAGGAAAGGAAAAGCCCGGCATGCCGTCTATTGTATTCGGACATAGGGAGTCGAACACCGGGTGCCAGCAGCATGGCTTGACAGAAACTGAAAAAGCGACGGATTAAAACGAAACTCGTGGTTCAAAATATAACTATGATACATCGCAAGGCTACAAACTGATTCTTGAGGGTAAAATCATTGGGAGCCTCTATATTCCATGAAATTGAGGGAATAAAAAATTAGGAATGAAACAAAAAGAACATTGAAGTCCATCGGCGTTTGAATTGCTATTGCTCGCTTTGACCACTTGAACAGTGTTTCATTAGACACTTTCCTTAGAGGACCAAGAAGATGAGCAAGTAAAACAAAACATTTACAGAACGTCCTCATTCGAACCAGACTGGGAGTTCTCCCTTCAATCAATAATACCGCCGGTGGCTTGGGATACACCATTATATATGGAATCTCCACTGCCCGATTTCGGCCGGATGACGCACGCAGAGCGCACAGACGAAAAAAAAATTCAACCAATCAAATAAATTCAGCGAGTTTAATTTCAATCCACTTTACTTGGAAGCACTGCACAACAACTCTTTTGCTACCAAAATCTTTGCTTGGAATCGGCATGAGTCGCTTTGACCAGCGTGTGAACGACATTCATGATGTCACATCAGTGATCGTTTCTCTCACTCCGCGACCACCGGTTGGGAGTGCCGGTGGTAGGGTGGCAACAGGCCCCTGGTCACTACCTATAAACTTGCTCTGCTGTAAAGTAAATCAAGGTCCCGAAATGACCCCCAACTTGGTCCTAGATATAGAGTAAAACAGCCCCAAATGAGCGACACTTGGTCCGCCATAAAGTAAATCGCTCCGCGAGAAATTTTTTGACACAAATAGGGCGTGAGCTGCCGAAATTCGTTAGTTTCGCCCCAGCGCAGGAGTCACTGGTATTTTGAAGCTTCCCAGTCAATGCTATTTTTTTCCAGGACAGCTCGCACAGCAAGCTCATCGGATTTGTCCCGGATAAAAATAGCCTCGCTAAAATCGTGAGCAAATGCATTGAATGCGGAATGATTTTTTGACAGAAGACGCAATAGTCTATCCATGTAGTGGAAGGCATCATCCAGGACACGAGTGGGAAACTTTGCTTCATGGAGAATATTGAAGGTATGTTCGATGCCCTCCATCATAGCATCCATGGGGGAGTCCTGCAAAATATGATGAATATAAATTCAAGAACAAAGTTGCCAGGCCTGCCTCATCAATGTTGTGGTCATATAATTCATTTTCAAATTCTTGGACTGTATCGGGATCCTATACAGACAATTTAATGGGAAATAATCCAAGATAACAGAAAAATACTCACTGGCTGAATCTCAAAAGCCAACTGACCGTATTGATCATCCACATCTGATTTATCATCGTACTCGGGGGACCAATGTTCAAACTGGACATTATCATCCGAGGCCACAGAGGACAACTGCGTGGGTGAGAAATCATCGTCATCATTGAATGGCAGTGATAGTGGTGCTGGAACTGCAAATGCACGGGCTAGTGTATCAGGAGGAATGGGCACATAGTCACCGCGGGTATGCAACTGTGATGTAGTTACAACTGCTTTAGCACCATGAGTGAATATCCATTCTAGAGTCTGCTTGTGCAACAAGTGAATTGATCCTGAGACAATAACCTTGAAGAAAATTCGTACCGAAAATTGAGGAGAGTGATCACTACTCACCTTCGAGTTCTGCAAAATGTGCAACTTGCTCGCCCTGTATCTCAACAACTACAAGGTAGATTCCTTTGGTTCAAGCCATGAATGTGCACTATTTTTCAAGCCCTTTCATGTCATGTAGATGAAAATTTCATATAAGGTAATCCCCAAAAGTGATTTTCTCCGCTGCCCAGAAAATTACAGCTCTTTGCGGTACGACAGGCGCGGTCCGTTTTTTTCTGTTTTGGCAAGTTTTCACCAGAACAGCTGCCCTGAGCTCAATTCTCAACTGTTTCCCCTCAAGATGGGCTCATTCGATTCACATTGAAAATCCACAGCGAATGGAGTACCGATATTTTTGATCTTTTTATGTAATAGAATTTCTTCCGGAAAAACTTGGTTTTGAGTAGGACACCTGTAGCACTCGGAATACTGCCCTGATTGGCCTAGTTTCTGGATATGTTATACATCTGATGTGGCCCTAGACAATGGCGTGTTTATTTATATTACATGCTGAGTGATTGTGATCTAGCGCACACTTTAGCAAAGTAGATATCCAGACACTGCCATAAGTAGAGCTGTCCATGAAGGTTTGAGTACATTAAGCTTCGTAAACACCCACATTCGCTAGGTTCACATCGGATGTATAGCATATCCAAAGATTAGGCCAATCGGGGCAGTATTCCGAGTGCAACTGGTGTCCTACTCAAAACCAAGTTTTTCTGGAAGAATTTCTATTACGTAAAAGGATCAAAAATGCCGGTATTCCATTCGCTGTGGATTCTCAATGCAAATCGAATGAGCTTATTTTGAGGTGAAACGGTTGAGAATTGAGCTCAGGGCAGCTGTTCTCGTGAAAACTTGCCAAAAGAGAAAAAAACGGACCGCGCCTGTTGTACCGCAATGAGCTGTAAGCTGTTCTGGCAGATTACCCCATAAGGAAAATGGACAACTACATGGTTGGTCTCTATTTCATCTCTAATTTGCGTTTACCAAGTCGTTTGGGCCAATTTGGAGGGAAACTGATGGAATTATGCAAATTACAATTCGGCATTTATTTAGAGCACCACTGTATGTATTATCCTCGTATTATATTATGCCATATTATCCCGTATTATAATATACTCAAAATATATTTTTGATACGCTTGGACCACCCATAATCCCAGATTTTTTCCCTGCAGGGACAGGTCATGGGGTACCCATGACAAGCCCACCACAGTCTGTTGCTCTTCTGTATGAACTGAGGTGTACAGAACAGGGTAACATAAAATCCTCTGGAATTCAACCACCCCAGCACTGGTTGAAAGCTGCGGCCAACCATCAATCAATGGATAAATCAAGCTCTTGTTCTAGTTTCCGTGACCATCAATTCAAATGTGCTGGTCATGCAGGAGAAAGGTGGCAGAAACATCTCAGCATCAGCTCCAGAGCAGTGTTTGGGCATCCATGATATGGAAAAAATATGCACCATACGGGTCTGGCATATGATATTATATCCATATCATATCGTATCATATTCTTCCGTATTAATATTATTTTTTTCACCCCAAGGCCGTATCATATCCGTAGTATTAAGAATATATTAATAATATATTATGTCGTATCATATTAATGTACAGCACTACCGTCGACGACATGAAGGAAGTATTAGAATTTTGTGGTTGAATTCGGGAGGTGGCAGTAATGGCGCACATAACCGGAACGAACGCTTGCGGGACGAATTTTCGGGAGCATCCAACGCACTAATTTCCGCCCGGAGTGTACAAGGGGATTATCCCAAGGGGCACCCAGCCTTAAAACTTTCCACACAGGGTCGGAAAAGTGAATTAACGGCCGCTGGACCCTACCTACCTATTAGCCGAGCACAGCCACACCCAAATTTGGTAATTTCCCACATAAGTCAGCATTTTATATGTTTTTTAACCCTAACCAGACACTTCGCGAAACACTCGGCACTATCGGCAATGGCTTCGGCTCGATCCAAACATTATTTTCGTCAATGCTTTGACCCACCGGTGCTCCTCAAAAAATCTGGATTTTTTTCTGACCCGCTCAAACACATTTTTAGGATGTTCTGAACAAATTCCGAAAAGTGAAATAAGGGGTCCCAGACCCTCCCTCCCCTATGAGGCTGTGTCTCGGCGTCTTCCGATGGGTGCCCCTTGGATTATCCTCATCCCTCCACGACCTACACTTTTCCTTCCGTTTTTTCTTCCCACCGTGGTAACTTGGAAGGTTTTTTGGCGCTCGCAATCCTCACGATATCACGATACAAACTACGATACTCTCCTGTCCAAGGGGTGACAGATCTCTGGATCGGGTACCCTTGTCGGCTCGCGTGGCAGATCACGTGAAATGACGCTGCTGGCTCAAAACATTGCTTGACGGCGACAGAATGCACAACATATAATTGAGACACGGTTTCCGTTCCGATGACAGCGCTGCACGCATCCTTTCCGCAGGTGAAGTTCCGACTTGAATCCAGCTTAGTTCGGTGAGTCCTCGCTCGGGCCTTCATCAGTACCATCCATAGCACGGATTCTGTCTGACTTCACGTACCCATTATGCCAATGTTCGTGAGTGTCGTTTCCGCTCGTGTTTGTGGGCCGGCTAAAAATGATTTCAAGATGATAGTGTAATAGTGTATGTTCTGCAGGTACGCGCCGAGGTTCACTTATAATGCAGACTCTGTTGTAGCATATATACAATTGAATCCATTGTTTTTTCATTCAATCTGAGCGATGAAAGCCAAATGAAATCACGAATATAAGCCTGCCAATATACCGGTGTGTCAATACTCCGCCAATATGGCTCCATTACAGCGACTAGCGAATAATGGCGGAATATTCGCACAGATTTTATTTGGCAGATATATTTCTAATACATCGCTTTTATACCGCATATAAGCGGCATATTGGCAGCCTTAAACAGTTTACTATCACAATGAATGAAATACAAATGCATAAATCTACCAATGCATACAATTCACTCGGAACGGGCTTGGGGAGCACTGAAAAAGTCTGGAAATGCATATTGCATAATGCATACTGATTTTGGTCTGAATATGCATTGTTGGCACCAAATTTTGGTGGTTGGGACCCAATCAGACACTGGCATCCGAAGCTCCAAGACTCCAAGTCGCTTCGCAAGCCTGAAAAAAATCACAACACAGTCAAAATAGTCGAATCTGGAGCGGGAAGGTATCTTATAACAACCATTGGCTGAAGAAAAAAAGAACAACAGCTTCAAATGTGTCACGCTATTAGCCAAAAATCATAGATGTAACGCATGCCACATCGTGGGAAGATTCTGGAGTTGCATAAATCTAGCAATGCATACGGTCAAGGGGCCTCCCGACCATATGCATTGTGAGATAGTAAACTGTATTCTGGGCAAATTCAAGTGAATACCATTTGCTCCACTACAGTGGTGCTCTAAAAAAGCGCCGAGCCCCGTTTGAGCTCATTTCGTGGTCGTATCCCTTCAAACAAAATTGTAGCATGAACGTTCAGTGATTTCAAGCTCATATGCACAGAAAAAACTATACTATACCTACTTCAATGTCCCGAAATAAAAATATTTGGCGCATTCTGAAAAATCGACGTTGTGAACTTGCTCGCTATCGAAATATGGTCATCACTCCATGAAAGTACTTGAAAAATGAAGTATACTCACATTTTAGTTCACTTGATTTGATACTCATTTGAGCTCACAATGGGCACTGCAAATAGGTCATTTTTGCCATTTGAGAGTATTTTTAGCCATTTTCGCCTAAAATGGCGAACTCGAGAGCCTCTGTGTGAGCTCAAATGAGTATCAAATCAAGTGGACTAAAATGTTATTATACTTCATTTTTCAAGTACTTTCATGGAGTGATGACCATTTTTCGATAGTGTGCAAATTCACAACGTCGATTTTTCAGAATACGCCAAATATTTTTATTTCGGGCCATTGAAGTAGGTATGGTATGGTTTTTTCTGCGCATATAGGCTTGAAATTACTGAACGTTCATGCTACAATTTTGTTTGAAGGGATTCGACGACGAAATGAGCCCAAACGGGGCTCGGCGCTTTTTTAGAGCACCACTGTATTATCTGACGACTGCCAGCAGTAGTTTGTGTGGTTCCAGCCCACAACTCCAAGCGTTGGCAGGCAAGTCATTGTGGCTCACCTGGAGTAGGTCTCAGACCTCGAACATGCGTAAAAAGTGACCCCTTCTATAGTTGTGCATGCCGGCCCGTGCCATGGTCTTGACCCATTGTATCACGGACCCCGGCTGTTCTCTGATGGTCGGAATTAAAACTTGTTATTGCCTCCAAATGGGCTTGAGTCAACCGGAGTTTGAATTTATCAATCTAACCATTCCCCGGTTCTTCCACAGAAAGAAGCATGGAAGACCTTTGAATTTTCTGCGTCCCAAAGACTCGCAGTATCCCTGACAGGGTCACCTGCAAGATCTCCAGGCTTCGGTCAATATTGAGTGAGCTAGGCTCACTCCAAGCTAGCATTTTGAGGCGCGTGACCTTATAGCCATTTGCAGAACTTAGGGCGCGGCCTGTTTTTTGTAAGTTTTCTCCAGAACAGCAATTCCGAGCTCAATTCTTTTCCGTTTGCCTTATAAATAGGCCCATCTTTTCGGCAATGAAAATGCGGAGGCCACCACCACCTTCAATTTTCCTGATGGAATCATATTGCCTGATATTTGCCTAATAAGGCAATTGTCATCGCATCAGGGAAATTGAAGGCGGTGTTAGCCTCCGCATTTTCATTCAAATTGCCGAGAAGATGGGCCTATTTTTAAGGCAAACGGAAAAGAATTGAGTTCGGAGTCGCTGTTCTGGAGAAAACTTACAAAAAAAACAACAGGCCGCGCCCCCTAAGTTCTGCAAACGGCTGTAATGGTGCGGGCGCGGCGCATCAATTGAGTAAATAAATAGATACAGGCTCGGGATACGGCGGATCAATTGAATTGACGAGCAGATCGTCCGAAAAGGGTCATTTAGTGATCTGAAGGTCCAAAAATTTGGCCGTGCCCCCATATTCGCTCCAAAAATCATGAAAAAAAATATGCATTCGACTTCCTTTGACCAGTACTTTGCAGTGCCGGTGAGCTTGCAAATATTAACGAGCCAATGTGAAGAAATAAATTCACCAAATATGGCTTACTAAATACAACATGGGCAAAGCATTAGCTTGTTGTAATCTGACTGGGTGAGCGAGCTGGTGTGATATTCCGTGCCCTTCAAATTAAGGTAAATTCTAGCGTTGGATCTGAACTACAAGACTACATACGCAGAGCACAGCTAGTCTCCAGAATTCTTCGAGGAGGTCATCAGGAAAATCTGAAATGCTACATGTAGCAAAAGCTACCAAAATCCATGTTCCCCTGGGTAGCCAAACCTGAAGGTTCAGCAATAAATAGACACAATTGTTTCAATCTTTCGCCACTCTAGCCGCCCATCTCTATCCAACATCTATCTCCAATGGCACAAACTTTCTAGGGCGTCAACATTGCAGCTGGCCCTCCTATGAACCTACCTCGCCGGTTCAACCTTCTACTAATGTTTCTTTTTGAAATTCTCAGGTCTCAAACCACTTAAATACATTTCCCATGAACGACATTCAGCCCAAATAGTGAGCAGGCGCAGTGTACAGCGCTTTGCGCCGGTCTGCGTCAGTACGTGCGCCGGTCTGCGTCAATGCACAGCCACCCAGCGTCAATTGTACATTGACGTTGACTGGCGCATAGATGAACTTTGAGATTAATGTTGCGAACACTTGTAATGATGCTCCGGTAATGCCTGGTAATCACTGGAATCCGGCGTTTTTCACCCTAACCAAGTTATTCAGGAAATAGTCACATGGCGAGAAAAAGTGTCTCGAGTGCATAGAGCGCAAAATTACCCCAGAACTTCAAGAGCATCAATTATGGGTTCCGTGGAGCTTTCTACAATTATTACAGGAGAAATTTCAGAACATGAAGGTCATTCTTTGCATTATCAACAGTTTTGTTTGGACAGCCACAAAAGGCTTTCGATAGTTCAACCTCGACAACTCCCCAAATCATATCCTTTCGACTCAATATAACCAAACTGAATCTTTATTGATTTCATGCTCCACTGATGCGTGCGCTGACCAACGTCAATGGTACG
Organism: Mycena leptocephala; assembly: GCA_029378395.1. Classification (NCBI taxonomy): domain Eukaryota; kingdom Fungi; phylum Basidiomycota; class Agaricomycetes; order Agaricales; family Mycenaceae; genus Mycena; species Mycena leptocephala. The sequence goes on along the minus strand of JARJLF010000304.1, from coordinate 151,640 downwards.
TCGCTCTGCGTCAGTCCACAGCCACTCTGCGTCAATGCTGCACTGATGTTGACTGACACCTCTACCGATGGCAGTCGGAGTTGTTAGGTGCAATATAGGCCCTGCAGGCCATGCGGCCGTCAAAATTCACTTTGGCGTAGCCTTTCAGACTATCCGAGTCCCCGATTTACTTCCATCCAGAGACCCAACATTTAGTGGAATGTCAAGTACTCGAGTATTCACGCTTGGATCGATGCAGTCCGGATTCAGATACATGGCAGGTCAAATTCAGTGGCCCCGCATGTTTATTATGTTGAATAATTGAGTTGAGGTGTATCGAACATATTCCGTTCGGAGTGGCCTTTGTGATAATTTACGAAGTAAAGACTCGTGATATCATGAGATGCCTGCAATACGTAGCGGAGAACAAGGTTGAAAAAAAAAGTTTGCATATATTCAGAGCTGGGTAGAATGAATTACGAGCACTATTTATGCGAGACGGATGGATGGAGGGATTGGCAATGGTTGAATAATTTACAGCCCTCATGTTCCGCGGCGTTGAAGATGAGTTCCAGGGGTAGTGTGGGGTACTAGGAGATCGTTGCTGCGGAATGGCGATGCACTTTTGCGGCTGGGTGCGGCGATGAATGTGTGCATCAATAAAGATGGAATCCCGCAAGATGACTAGTTGAACGTGACAATGCGGCAGTGTGACAGTATGCGTCAATCAACCGCCGATCTGCATCAATTGAAAAAAGTCACAGCACCAGTCAAATGTCGGTGTCCATTTACCATGATTTGCCAGTACTTCAAGAATTAATTTTGCCGAGATGAAGCTGGATATTTGACGAGTTGTCGGGTACTTTGGGAGGTACCTTACTACATTAGTGAGTTTGGCAACTGAATCTCATGTCGAAGATACAGACCAATGTACATGTCTTGGGGTTCTGTTCCACCCCGAGCGCCGAAGTTCGTTATTATTCACATGATCGTGTTTCAACATTGTCAGCGCTGCTGAAATCTACTGCGACTTTAGAACTGACTCATATTTTTGCCTCCCAGTTACAGAGAAACCCGGTGCCAGAGGAAGAATATTTCTACATTGCCCACCATGATTGCAAATAGGGCCTCAGAGTTCAACAGGCAGGTTGACGATGCGAGTAATAATCTCATATTTCAATATTCTTGCTTCAGGGTAAGATATACATGTTCCGATGGGTCATATCCCGCAAAATGAGTATCAAATATGTTGCTGTGGCCAGTATAAACGACGTGGAAGGAATCCGGCAACATGACTAGCGTGACACAATGCCCCAGATCACTTTCCCGTGAGCTCGGGTAGAAGACGCAGTTGTCAGCGGAGCGGATGGCTACGGGGTCGATGGGGTGGAGCTCGATGAAATGTGGGGCATTTCAATGGCCTTTGATCACGCTTCTCAAAATGCAGGCCATTTCAATGGCCCCAGATCATGCTTTTCAAAATGCAAGCTATTTCAATGTGCCCAGATCACGCCTTTCAAAATGCAGGCCATTTCAATGGACTCTGAATGCCCCAGATCACGCTTTTCAAAATGCAAGCCACTTCAATGCACTCTGCATGCCCCAGCTCACGCCTTTCAAAATACAGGCTATTTCAATGGCCTTTGATCACGCTTTTTATGAAGACCATCTGGGTGTTCAACATTAAATTCGACGAAAATGGGAAGCTTGCGACGAGAAAAGCCCGTCTTGTTGCCAAGGGCTAAACCCAAGTCCCAGGGTTCAATTTCTTCGACACCTATGCCTCTATTGTCCGCTATGAATCACTCCGGATGACGCTTGCTATTGTTGCTTCTGAGGGATGGAAAAACTGGGCTGTTGATTTTGTGAGCGCAACAACTTTGCCAGTCGTTGTCTGCTGACGTACCGTTGTCACCCAATCTGCCAAATTGTGGACGGAACATCTTCGTTGGCTCGTACCTTCGCCGAGCGAGTGCGAAGGCGAGTGGAATGAATGATGTTCGCTGGATCAACCTCGGCCCGCCGTTTCCGGGTAACAGGTAACGGTGCAGAATACGGCGATGGGGAATCAGCGGCGGAAGGCGATGGTGGTGGGTGAGATTTGACATGCTGAACACTGTAAACGCATCCACTGGGTTTTCAGGATTCCGGCCCATGGCCTATGTCGGTTGATAGAACGAAAAAAAATCAAAACAATCAAGTTGCGGGAAGGGATAAAAGGGGGGAGAAGAGGGAGCAATTTCAGGATGATATCTGCATACTTACCGACAGTTATTCCGGTCCCAGATACATCACAGCATCCAATATAACACTTGACGGGTCCCAAGCCGGCATTTGATGGATCTGTGATTTCAAGAGCGCTAGCCCTACCGGAGGAAAAGCCTCATATAGGGCTAAGGCCAACCAATCGTCTTTCAAGATAAAACACGATCATATCTTGGGGATCACACTGCCACATCTCCGCACTCACTCCCTCAACGTCCGACGCGCAGCCCGCTCAACTTGACACGCGCCAAATGCACTACAAGCACGCAAAAAATGGCCTCAGCGCCTTCCATCCACTTTACGGGTGGCCACCACAAAATCTATCGGCGGAGATCTGCCGATCCACTTGTACTAGTTTTGTATCGTGACTGCTCGAGGTGCGTCGTTATATGCCAGCTTTTCTTGACACCATTCTCATTATTTATTCCTTCATTCTGGCTTGTCCTCGCTGCTGTGCTCGGCTGGCCAACAAACCAGAATTGCCCCGTCCGCGGCAATAATTTATTGCCCTTGTATATTTCGAAGGGTGCGCGGTTATATCTGTTTTCATTCTCTGTTTCTCATGACCTCCCTTCGGCTTTGATATGTCCAACCAACCACCCGTTCAAACCGTACATTTGGCTGAAAATATCGCCCACCCAGTCCGGATTGTTTGTCACAGCGCTGCAAATGTGCCAACCGCCGCAACGGGGCACTCTGCATTTACAGTAATTCCACCTTCCCCTACCCTCCGGTCCCTGGCATCGTGGGGCTTTGCATCGATCTACGCAGGTGGGGCATACATTTTGTCGCCTGATCGAGCTTGGCTGTGCCAGGGCAAACTCGTTACAGCGAATTTACCTGTCTTACAAATTGATGAGTGATTGGAGCGACGATTTCCAATATGCATACTTACGACAGACGTCAGAATCATCGTAGTTCAAACCCCTGAAAATACAACCAAGCCTCGCGTTCAGGTTGTTAATAACCAATTCTACATGTTGTTAATGTAGGACCAGAAATCACCCATTCCAAATTTGTTGTGTATGCACTTCCAATAAAATTCTCGCGAGAAGCGTTGCAGTGTTACTGATCTTCATATTATTCCATCGGATGGCGTGTACTTCGAAATTTCTTCCTGATCCAAATTCATAAGTGGGGTTTCGGCTTTCGGATGTTTCGGTGACCGTGTTATCCGGATTCCGCCATTGAGATCATGTTATCTGACCGTATAAACATTGCCAAATTGTTACCAAACCTGCTCTTTTTTTCTGACTCGAGCTCCAACCCCTCGCTGCTACCGATATACTTACGACTTGGTGAAGTCCGCTTTGCCCTCTTCACTAAGTGGCGTGCAATGGCCGTGGATCTCGACAAAGACGTCTTAGTCACCAGGTTTCTTTGACACTGTACAATGCTACAGCTCCATTTTGTTGAGTAAACTCTCACCACACGCTGGCCCCGAGGATCATATCCAACTCCACTCCTATCCATACATATGGACTCACTTTTCTCTCTGTTGGCTAACCACGGTGCACATACACGGTATGTATATCTAGACGCCCTGTCATGGCATTATGGAACTTAACCCTAGATCGTACCAACTGAGCGTCATTCAACAACCTCAAAAAACGGCCGAATTTGCGAATGCAAACCTTTCACGTCTTCCTTTGGCTCCACCTACGGTTGTCAGGAGGATCATTCAGCCCGAGTGGAGCCAGAACTTCCGTACAGAAAGCTACCTGAAGTGGGTAACAATGCTCCGAGGAAAAATATTAAACCTCCGAGCAAGGAACCAGAACCGCCGAGGCCAGAAGAAAACCTTTATAGGCTTAGAGCACCAGTTCAGGAGGAAGGAGCAGCTAAAAGGATAGCTAAAAAGATTTTAGATGGGGAGCTGACTTTCCGAGCGAAAAATATAGCAGGAGTGTCGAATGAGCGTGTTGAACATGTTTTCGTAACAAAATTGCGAAGCCAGGAGTTCCAGTGGGTTCGGTTTTAGTTCCAGATTCTTACGAGCAATACTTGGAATCCTTAGGACCTGAAGAGGTGCTGTGACCAGTATTCGCTGCAAAAGATTCAGAGATGACCAACTACTACGGAGGTCGCACGCAACTACATCTCGTTGTTGCTAAAGCTGAATGTACCTCCTTTATATCAGTACACGCCACACATTGACATACTCATGCAGGCTGCAACCAATGCCAGCGTCCCTCCGGCTAACGTGCACCTGTGTGAGTTACACCACGGGATGGATGGATGTGCGCGGTTGGAGTACATAGCAGGTAAGCTTATTGGTAGCTCCCGCAGCTCATGCTGGGCAGTAGTGAGTGTTTTCTGTTGTTGTGGGCTCAGTTCAAATCGGTAACAAAAGGTGAAAAGAGACGAATGATTCTTATCCTAATTATCTTGAGGTGGTAGCCAGTGAAATTCTGCACAGAATGGTCACCTCAGATTTCTTTCTGGTTGCCCCGGCCATGTAAATTGTGAAACAAACAGCTGCAAGCATTCAAATTTCACTTGCTTGCAGGTGTTGGTTTTACAATGGTGTGCTTTATAATCAAATTTCCATTAAATCCAATGCCATGATCCCAGTTCAATTTCCTTTTTGACGGCGGCCTGCTGAGGTGGTAGCCAGCGAAATTCTGCACAGAATGGTCACCTCAGATTTCTTTCTGGTTGCCCCGGCCATGTAAATTGTAAAACAAACAGCTGCAAGCATTCAAATTTCACTTGCTTGCAGGTGTTTGTTTTACAATGGTGTGCTTTATAATCAAATTTCCATTAAATCCAATGCCACGATCCCAGTTCAATTTCCTTTTCGACAGCGGCCTGCTGAGGTGGTAGCCAGCGAAATTCTGCACAGAATGGTCACCTCAGATTTCTTTCTGGTTGCCCCGGCTAAAGAATACCACGAATATATATTCGCGAATATGAATATTCACCAAAAACCTAAAAGTGATATTTGCATTCGTACGAATATCCAGTGCGAATATTCGTTGATTAGTCAGCAATATTCGCGAATATTTGTGAATGCCAACTATTCGCATTCAGTGACTTTTGAATACTTGTTATTTGTGAATTATTCACGAATAATATGCATTTCAAGTGCTATTCTACACACCAACTACTCGCTGTTGTCCGCAACCACAATGACTTTCAGTGCTGCTTGCCTATCCGCTGGAATGTCAGCTTTCCTCTTCTTTTTCCGCAACCAGCCCTCAGCAAGTTGTGTCTCAAACTCTTCAACTGCAATGAGATCTGGGTCACCTGCCCACTGACCGACCATCACACGGTAGGCTATGTACGGAGCCATTTCAAGGCGGATTTTGTCGGCGTCATCTGGGGTGATAGCCAGCGAAATTTCGCTTCGAACTGTGTCCTCACATGTAAAAATCAGAGGGCCTACTGAAGATTGAGCGCCATGCAGGGATTGGGGACCATAATAGAAGTCCAGGAATACGACGGACGGAAGTCGGTTGGCGATTTCGGGCTTCCCAATTTAGCGGCTTGTCCGTGTTTCATCGAGAATAATCGCTGACCTCTTGACGAAGGTTTGCACAATTCAAAGAGAAGAATACTAACTAAATGTGAACGGTAAGATATCCGCGTAATACTAAAGAACACGGATGGCGAGTCTATTAAGATATAATATTAGAATTAAATCGACTCCGCATGGCCATTGACGGTATGTACAATATTTATGAACCACAAATACCCTGTACAATTAGGAAATAGTTGGGAGTCTGTCTTACATGCCCTTACTGCATCTATCATATCCAGATCCTTGGTCGCACATGAGCTTCTGGTGGATCAGCCGGCCGCTCAGCATCTACAGTCCGGGAGACCGATTGCATCTCATTGGATTCAAAGGCAGAGTTGTCTTGAAATTTTGACCAGGATGATTCGTTATACCGTGCCGAGAGGTCCTTTAGATTGAGGAATATTCGCGTTGACTACAAGTTGGGTTGGAATGGATCTCTGAAGCATGTCATCACGTACCGCCACAGAGTATGTGGCCAGCAGCCATCTAAGAGGGGTTCCGCATCATTAGCTACGAGTTCCCTATGAATGTAAATATAATGCTTACGCCGTCCCCATGTACGCATAGCGGTCACGCACCAAGACGAGAACGAGGTTGACAAGCAAGGCACCTGAGGGATTGTTTGTTAATAGCCATCACTCAAAGCAAATATCTGGATGCATCCAACATACAAAAGACGACCCCAAAATATATCGCTGTAAACAGCAGATTGGAAATGAGACTCACGTCGTTCCGGCAAACACGAGCCAGATCAGCGCTTACCTGCATCGCGCAAACAAACATGAAGAGTGGGTGTCATGTGCATCGTTTGGAACGCAAATAGGTGGCCCACTTTCTTCATCGTCAGCTGACCCTCCGCGCCATCGATAACGTGTACAAGGTCCTTGGCTTTATGGACCACGAGGATGAGGTAGATGGCTATGATAAAAATGTCCTCTATTATTCTTTATGAGGTGTAGAGGGTTGCGCACCTAGGACTGCCATGGAGGTGCACCTTGGCAGAATGAGTCCTCAGTTTTCATATCTCAGCAAATGGGATGCCTTACCACACTATGCATTTGTGGCAGCTAAAATGAGCCAACGAGTATAAAGCGTAATGGGGCGCGGGGCTGACCGGAAATATTGACATCCGGAATATATCCTTGCCTCGCGTCACAGGAGAGAATCTCGGTGCTGTTGTACAAGCCCTTGGCGCCACCCTGGATTGACACGATAGTTGTACTGAAGCCAATCTATGTAAGGGCCGCGGGAAATGTGAACAGTTCCGTCGTTTCAGGACGTGGGACTCACCACGCTCTCAGCTGCAACGGGGGAGTATTTCAAGCAGGCCATACATTGCGAGAGATTAATATTTACCAAAAAATAAGAACAGGGTAAGCACAACGACTGCAAGGAAAAGATCACGACTGTTAGTAGGCAACCTCACCCGCGATTTTACAAACGCGACGCACCGTGACGGCTCCATCCATAGACAGCGTTGATTCGGATCAGAATCATGAACTCCCCAGACATGATGGAGAGCACTTCAGTCAAACCCAGGTACCAGCGCGATATATAAGAGCTTGTTCAGCCAAGTCAGGAGACTACCCGGGTTTTGTCGCATATTCTTACTACTTCAAGGAAGTGAGTGACAGAGCGGCAGCATTGAAAGTGTGCAACACACTGGGAGGTTCTCTCTGTAAGTCTGCATCGCGTTAGATCCAGGAGTGAGAGAGGATGAAACTAAACTTTACAGCCCAAAAATTCGGATCCGTGGGAAGGGGACCCCCTGTACCAGTCCTCAAGGTGAAGCGCTTTGTTCCAACTAGAAGGTATGAGCATTCCGTAAGAATCCAAGTAGGAACGTACTGGCTTCCGTGAGGAAGAATCTGAGAAAAGTTCGCAAGTACATTCACAGACCAACCGACCGAGACTTACCCCAGCGCAAAAATTGTGTGGTAGCGGCTGAAGATGAACAGGATTTTCGAAATTGACCAGGAGGATCTGGCATGCAGACTCATACTTAACTGGAAATATTGCTGCCGGTGGCCTTAGGTACATACCTCCAGACCGATGGCAGCTGGTGCATTGGTGTCAATATAACGCACGACACCGCTGGAAGCTGAGACGCACCTCGCGGTCGAAGGTAAGGCACACATCATACACCACCCACGTCAACGCGGCGACTTGCCAGTTTCCATCGTCAGGAAGACTAAAACGATGAACGAACGGACGCCTACTCGCACATCCCTGCACAAAGTTTGGGTTGGCATTGGGAGAGAGCTGGGCCATGAGCACAAACGGGTGACGGGTGTTGCCACAGGCGAGCGGCGAGAGGTTAGCCAGGATAGTCTGATCGGGTGATTAAATATTGGACAAATAGCCGATGTCACATTTTGCAAGGTCCCCGTCTTGACGACGGTGTGAACGGTAAACCTCTCATTGGTGGGAAATGCCGAATCATGCGACTCACGCGGGTATATAGACGCGTTCTCCGTGAGGTGGTCAGAATGTGTTCCTGTGGCGGTTTGTAGTCGACTCCGTGCCCTTCACAGCGGCTGCCGTGAGATGTAGTACCCTGGTGCCGCAATATTGTCTCTAACCTTGGTGTCAATGGGCAATCGGCCTAGACGTACTGGAAAAAAGTTTGCTGCGATGTCATTCCTCATATTTCATAAGTTGTGAGGTAAGTGCAGAGATGAGGAGAGATGCTTTGAGTACAGTAGTGAATACAACGAAATTTATGGATGTCCGTTCTTTGCAAGCTCTAATATGGTCATCCCTGCAGGTACTGACTTACACTACTATGTGACGACATCAGGGAGCAACGGGCTCTATTGCTGTCGGCCCACAATGGGTGAAAATAGATCGGTGACGGAATGCCAAGACCATGCCCGGTAGTGATGCCCAGCGTGGCAGAATGAGAACACAAAGTAGGAAATTGTTATGCTTAATTAAGCCCGTTTACGCATAAACGGGCGGACTACATGGCACTCATCCCCGCGTAAAGTCCACGCCCTGCAGTATGAACTGTCGGCGCGCACTTCCTTGCCACTCTAACTTTGACTGGAAGTCTGGAATAAGTGGACTTCCGCCCTGGAAAAAAAATAACCAAGAAGAGGACACCGACGCCCATTGCATTTGATACCTGAACCATCGCTAAAGCGCGTGTCGTAAACCGCAAACATAATGTGCCCGCTCGGGGTTGCGTCGATAGGGATGTTAAACTAGATCCGTATTTGCGTCAGTGATCGGAATCTGTGTGAAAGGGGGAGGCGTACGAGGACGTTATGGTTCTGTGGAAGGCGGGCTTAGTTTTTACGTCACGGAAAGGGGGAGAGGGTTAGGACGCTACGACGCACGCGTCAGCGTCGGCGGTGGATGCGGCGAATCGGGGGAGGCGAGTTGCGGTTGCGTTGATGGTGCACGCGACAAACATCAATGATCTATCATATGAGAGGCGAGAAATCGTTGATGGAAGTAATGCATGCCGTCAGCCAAGCGCGGACCATTAAACCTAAAACAGTTCAGGTTTGCCAGAGTACACGGGCGCGGACTTTCATCATTCTGGGGTATTCATATATATCCACACTGCCGTAGACTGAAAGATTTTAAATTAAATTAAATGGAGCCGTGCACCTTCATGGCTTGCAACTAGGTTTATCTTATTTTATTTTAAGAAAATTGACACGGCTTTTGCACATGGTGGACCCCAGATTCAATACTTCATACGCTGTTTCAATCATGAGCCGTGCACGCCATATGCAACCCCGTCTCTTCGTGTATCTACTTGCTATTACAATTTGAACATTCCATATGCAAAAGAAAGTGGGAGAAGCGTGTGGATGGGCAAAAACAGAGGCCCTGACCCGAATCCTGTGTGAGCTCTGTAAGCTGCACTGTTAAAATATCCTGCCCAAAGAGAAATTCGACTTTTAGCACTGTATTTCTTCATGGAAATATGAAAGGAGACCATCTAGTACATCTGTGGTGTATTTTTGAGCAATTAATTCCGCTCACTGCCCAGTGAAATCTTTCATGATCAAGAAATGCACCTTCGCGCGATTCAATGATTATTATTATCATTGCAATGCACAAGCCACTATCTGAGGCTTGTATACGTTGCAGAGGATGTTCATTTATCAAGCTCGATATTTTTTTAGAGCTGATTCAGTGTTCTGAGCCGTTTCCAGACTTCTCTTTCCGGACGACGATGAAATGTCGCAATTGAAATCGGCAAAACTGATGTCTCTACTGCAGTAATGAACCGATTCATGATATGTTGTGGACTCATAATATCCTTGTGTATATCCCGATGGCACCTTGTTCATTTTGGTGTACAGGCTATAGTGCAATAAATAGATTTCCGGTTACTTTTTGGGATAGCGAGTACTAGAGTAGATACACCGCCCGGTTGACGTCGGACTTCCATTGGGAAAACTAATTAGAAACGGGTAGCAGCCAAATCGACAGAAAGACGGTGCTTACTTCCTTTGGCGGAAAACCGAGTCGAACGGGTTTTCCCGTGGATGTATTTACATACTGCACACCGTGTGCTACTCCGCCGTATACAACTCAATTTTCAGCCTGGTGACCTAAGGAAATTTGGTTGGATTGCAGGGCTTTATTGTTGCAAAGCAGTTATACTGAACCGCCTTTCCGATCACGTCCTGATATCTTCAATCCTGTCTGCTGCGCCGGAGAAGAGGTGAGGGACTTTAAACAAGATACAGTACAGTATTCACTATGAGCTTGGGCTCAATCCCCGAGTCGAACGGGTATGTTCTGCGGACACTCAGATGTTTGGGATTTATTCCACCACCGCTATCGACGCTAGCCGATAATGAGCTCGACTCGCCCTTGAATAAATCCTCGGCCAAGTGCAGCACTGAAATACCGCGCGCAAGGATATTGACCATGGAGGCTGCTTTGACTGAGAGGCAGAGCCAGCTATTGACCAATCCCAGCTCTACACATGATAGCATGAGCTAAAACGGACCTCCGTGGATGTTGGGGGTGGCTGTAAATAAACTCGCTAGGGTTAGGGCTGAATGAACAGTTCAACATGAAGGAATCGAACGAGAGAGTCCAGCGGTCGCTAAATAGCAACCAGATCACTCTTGCTCTAGAGCCGGGGAACCTCCTCATTGACTCCAATTTTAAACATTATTCGTGAGTACATGTACATCTTTGGTTTGGGGATTATAATGTATGCCGCTGTGCATGCTCCATAAATTCGACACTCGCTCATAGATACGGATACAGCACACTTGCCTGCTCAATGCTGACTACGAATAATCAATACGCCGTCTCGAAACACTGTCGTCTATGCCCTGGCAGTAGCAGCGAATTGATTTCTCACCCGGACACGGATCGACTTACCGCGCCAATCTTCTTTTTGGTGTGCCACAATTCAGAACTGTCATGAAGAGCGGGGCAATTTTGTGCTCATGAATTATACGTGAAAACCATGAATAAATGATATTGCAATAAAACAATACCAAGAACATGACTTGCCGAGGTCTCGGCAAGCAGCGGGGAACTTGGGACAATAAACAAGGATGACATGACGACGTAAATTAACAAAAGCGACGGCGCCACTCACCTGTGCACGAAAGAAACTGGACGACGGTGGCGTGAACGGGGATCAAAAGTGCTATGAGCGGTCACGTGATGATATGACTTCTCGCGTTTCGGGATCAAACGCGTCTCAGACGCAGCTGTGGATTTGTTTCAACATGGAGTAACATAGCAACAGAAGGCAAGAGGAGGAGCGAGGCCAGGTACTGCCCCAGGACCAAGGGGATAGGCATGGAAATGCACTGGTTCAAGGGTACCATTGAGACTATCGCTAGGGCGTGGGGATACGTGGCCAGTGGAGCACTGAAACTTGACAACAGGATGTTTCAGGACCTCAATTTTGAGCAGTTGTATTGTGTTTGGAATGTACAAACAATTAGGGTATATAAGGAGCATGAAATGTAGTAGAATATAATAATTTACGCCCAGGTTTACAACCTGTGATTTGCTGGCTCTTTTGCTTGATTCAACGGAACGGATTTATACGGGAACTTGCTAGGATTTATATGGGAACGGAACGGGTTATCAGTTGGATTGACGTTGGATTATATTGGACGGGACTTCAGCTATTTGATTCACAAACCACACACTACACTTTATTTCATCTTCGCATTCGTGGTTTCCTGCCACGCGAACCCCTGAACACAACAAAGTCTTTGATTTTGGAATTAGTTGGTTGAACCTTTGGATAAAGGTTTCATTGATGCACCAGTTTCATACCTTTCAGTCGGATTCATGGGCTTCACGAATACGAAGTCCACACGCACCTTTACAACAATACGCCACCGTCCGACACCGCGCGCACTCGAACCGCGCAGTCATCCTGACCTCCTGCTGCGCCGCATAGCGGTCGAACGTCTCTCTGCGCGTGAGTGAGCGCCGCAGCGCTTCGGACTTGAGCCGGCCGTTCAGGATGTTGAGGATCCTGTCAAAAAAGGCAAAAAAGGCATGCTGCTTGAGAACGCGGATATCCATCCGTAATTGGGCAGGGAGGACGTATGTGAGGACATTACTGAGGGCTCTCTGACTCTGAACAGGATATATTTAATCAAAAAGAAACGAAAACGGGAACGTCGAGTTGGAAGGGGACACATACCTGTACCTCGAGATTAAGGCATTCCTGACAGTGACACGGAGGCGTCCCGGGCGATCTCTTGTAGTCGTGCTGGTCTACGCAAGGTCTACGGTATGATTTGAGGGTGCATCATCAAGACCCGTCGAAAAGGCCGGGACAGCCGGGGCCCGTACATTTCTCGATTTCAGAACCCAGGAGACGGGACGGGTCGACCCGTCCGTACCCAGAACAGGCTGTCTTTTTCAACCGCCGTGCCGTTCGACGTACGGGTTCAAGCCCTAGCCGAAGGATCTGGACGGGCGGAGGCTATAAGACGTATTTAACTAACCATATCGGTTGTAGATACGCAAGGCAACTGTCTAAGCGCAATGTGGGCAACAATGGTAAGTATCAGGAATCTCGTGGTCTTCAGTCAGTACTGTCTCCTCCGCATCCGGATGACACAATCTTTCATGCTCTTGGGTTTGTACTCTGCTTTTCCCCCAGCTTTTCGACGATATTCGTGCGTCACTCTGGCTTAAGTTCTGGCGCTGCCTGTCAGTGCGCTCGATTTAGATGCTGTTAAGGATCGCGTGCCGAGTCTGGCAACTCGGTTCAAGGTGGCAGGTTCAGGAATTACCCGGCGTACTACCGGTGACCTTTCCCTTGTGACCTTTCGCATGATACCTCAAATATGGCAATAGCACAGTAAAAGATAAGCACAAGAGGGGGTTTGAACCCAAGACCTCTAGATCAGGCCGGATTTGAACTCAGCAGCTCCGGTGTGTTACCATTACACTACAGACCCGTTACCGTGCTTCCGGACTTTGAGAAGAAATGATGATGTAATAGGCTGGCTAGACCCATATCCATCACAGATGCTCCAGACGCATGTTCTGACCTTTAAGCGATGTGCTATCAGCAGGTCTAACATATTTTCTCTTCAGGAACGATGCCTCATCCCAGCATGCATTGTATGATGCCTCCAGGCCCCAGCTTCTCCTGCGCTTCTCTCACCATTTAGTTTAGGTTTCCTATCCACGCACCATCGACCTAATATCTCTAATTTTCAGCCAGCACGATGAGTGTCAATTCGATGGTGGGTTTCTTACCAAAGTGTCACAGCACTGACGACACTTTATTAGGCGTGGATCGTCCTCGACATCCGGTTCAGCTCCCGTCGTCCGGACACACGACGACGACGCGGAGTCCGAACCCAATTTATATTGACTGCCTTTGGCGCGCGTGCCCAAGCCAGTTGATACGTCAAGGTTGCGCTTCTGGTCAGCCTTTTACCCCTGTTGCAGATCCAGTTTGTTACTAAATATTTCTATCCAGTCTCGTTCATACACGCGTCCGCGCTACCGCCAACATGATAATTTGGTGCCCCACTTGAGATATTGCACGTACTTGACCAGCAGAGATCGGATTATGACTTTCTGAGGATCAGGTAGCTCACTTCCCTGAAATTCACTCCGGTTATTTTGACGCCTCCCATCCACATACAGCGTTAAAACCCGGTTCCGAAAAAAAAAGATTGACTCAGTATTATAGGGCCATCAGAGGGAATTTGATTAATGAAAGTGCTCTGTGATGAACTATATACCTTCGAATGTGTGCACAAATTTTTTCATATTTTTTGGCCCCGTCGTTGTGTTGCACGGTGCCATCACTTATTTAGCCAGTTTTGGAGTTTGACCCGGATCCGAAAACTTCAATCAGAATGGTCCTTTCACTCACTCTCTCTGCATTCTTGTGCCCTCACACACCCTCACATGCTTGCAGACACCTCCCACAGGAAATCTCTGGGCTGTTCTTGTGGGACAGACCCCCACAGAGATTGATAGACTGAACAACTCAAATCTACCTACAACCACCAGGCCAGAGAAGACGTGCGCTCATCCCCGTCACCTACCTTAACCGGGCATGGTCAGAAACATCTGAGAAGTACTCCACAATACAATACTCGGTCTGTAAAAGATCCTAGATGTGAATGACATACTATTGTCCTCAGAATATACAACTCTCAGTCGCCATCAATGAGATTTAGCCATCTTTGGCAATTGTTTGATTTTTCGCTCACGCCCAACGGGCCCAATACTGATTTTTTGTACATTACATTACTCATAGGCCTTGTGGCTATTCCACGAAAAAGAAGCAAGCCGAATACGCCCGGGGTTCCAGCTCAAAATGGATTTTTTTCGGATCCGGGCATTTTTCGGATCCGGGTTTTGACACTGTATACACCAGCAAACTCGATGAGGTGCCCAGCTTACGCAACTTGCAGCTGATTCTCTCATCGCTCTTACCATAATTGGCTCTGCGTCTTTTGTGCGGGCAATTCAGACAGAACCAGCAACGGGTGCGCCTTAGCCACGTTTATGTTCGATTTGCTGCACACGCAACGCTGACAGCGCCGCCAGTGATACCACTCGGTTCGGTTCCACACTCCGACTGCTATTGCACGACTTTCACCTGATCGACGTCGACAGAGGTAAGTGGGTTAATAGCGTACAGTCACGGCCAAAATGATGTTCCCAACCAAATTAGGAAATTCCCATCAATCCCACTCCTTTTGCCTGCTTTTCAGCTCAGACGGGAGGTATTCAGTTTAGAAAATGTGTTTCCAATGTTCTAATCACAGGTATATCACTTGCAATAATAATGATTCCCCAGGAGAAAGCTAGTTTACAGTGAATTCAGTGAATGGAAATAGTCAGGATCCAGCTAAATTCCATTGTTCAGACTTTATCCATATCTTGTCCAGACAGAGTACTGACTACTAAGAGTCATTCAGACTATTTTTTCAATCACATATCTGGTGTATGAGCCGAAAAACAGGCAAAAGGAGTGGGAATGATGGGAATGTCCTAATTTGGTTGGGAACATCATTTTGGCCGTGACTGTACATGTATACGAGTTGCTGACCCCTTGAACGAAGCTTCATTCTGTTGTTGCCTTGGGGCTGTATTCATTTCTAATTCCGTTCCAGATCTGTATTGATTAAATGGATTCACATACTAGCTCAAAATCTGAGGGACATCGAAGTGAAATTGGAAAGGCCAGTGGGCCTACCTTCCAACGTGCGGCAGGATCGGCACTTACGCCGGAGCGAAACTTCGGCAGGTCTTGTGGTTTAGGAATGAAATGCATTCAGGAATGAACCGATCAAGAGTGAGGAATTAGAATCGACTGCTTTGTTGAATTTGGTTGGCACACACAGTCGGTTGAAAGCCCGAAAGGCTCGAGCTGACTTCCACCGAAGGGGTACTTAGATTTCGTCCCCGAGATCTCCTGAAAATGTGCACGTCAGCTTTGGGGGAATAATATCTAGAGAGGATAGGAAAATAAACTTTTCAAAACATGAACTCATGGATCTACGAGCATCTCAAAAGCGAAGGATGGCAGGCTCGATTCCAGTGAATTCATGATGCTCTTATATTGGAGGGGTTCGAGTGTCTTCATTCCCCCTAAAAGGACGCACTCGAGGACATACCTCAAATATTTACAAAATGAAGCTCAGATAAACATTCTTATGAAAAAGATTTCAGCGCGTTTGGCAAAGAATCTACAATAAGATCATCCCACGAATGCGCGACCCAGCCATCGGTGCTAGACAACTCCGGCACCCCCGACGAAGGACGCAGGGCCATGCGTTCTCTGGAAATAACACAACGTACGTGGCACCGCTTCAATCTTTGCGCAAAAAAGACGAAAGAGACTGTATGTTTCAATTACCAAATTTCGGTTATACAGCTAGGCGAATATACGCAGGGGACGGCAAGCGCGGCGACCACATGTATAATCATAAGCATCAGCTTGAGCTCCGTTGCCGCTAAAATCTACGGGAGTTCAAATATTAATATGCGATGTACTCCCCGAATCTCAAGTTCGACGATAAGTTAGCGCACCGTCCGTGATATGCATGGCCGAAGGGGCGGTAGTCGTCACCATATGTTCGGCTGAGCCAGGTGCTCATCTCGGAGACGATAATGTATCTGGAGTGTCGTACAATGCCGTTACGTGCAACTGTGAACGAGAAGATAAATCAACGAGTACATGGACAGCGCAGATCCGCACGTACCGTTGTCGTGATGGACCTCTAGCGCCTGGACCTCCAGGAACGCTCCGTGTCGTCGGATCTCTTTCCACTCTGCAAGCCCGATCCACCTTGCTCAGCTGCGGAAGAATGCGCATATCAAGGCACCGGCTCCCTCCAGCTCGAAAATGTCCTCGGATGTGCAGGATATCGTCTCCGACAGCCCAAACCGCCGCTCAAGATTGTGCGTGAACGCACCGGGTATGACGCCGAGGAGGTGTGTATCAGTGCGCAGGTCTGCTCCAATCGTATCGTCCATCTGAGTTGGAACTCGATGGGACATGCACCTCGCTGATGTGAGAGTCAGTGTGCGGGGCCGTGGCCACTTAGAGCGTGGGGCTTGGGCCTCTGAATGCGTGTGTCCACTGTCCCGTGCGTGAAGAGCGGTATGCCGAAAGTACGGGCGAGGTAAGTCTTGTATCCATCGCGAACAACGCTGCGTA
Organism: Mycena leptocephala; assembly: GCA_029378395.1. Classification (NCBI taxonomy): domain Eukaryota; kingdom Fungi; phylum Basidiomycota; class Agaricomycetes; order Agaricales; family Mycenaceae; genus Mycena; species Mycena leptocephala. The sequence goes on along the minus strand of JARJLF010000304.1, from coordinate 134,718 downwards.
TGTGTCAGGGATTGGACAGGCGAGCCACTGAGACCGGTGTGGGGAATATGTGTGCAAGCGACAGACGGGGCTGATACAATACAGGTATGGATTGGAAGGCAGAAAAGGGGGGATGTGGGGTCCCGAGGAGCACTGCGTCGTGGCGCGCCTGCAGAGGAATGTGCGGCTCTCAGTTTGGTGGGACAGACACATACGGATGCGGATGCGTGGCGTGGCGTGCAGCAATGTAGGAGGCGTCAGACGGTGCGACTGGGCACAGGTGGAAGAAGGAACGCCAGCGAGGGAAGAAGGAAGCGGTGTGGCTGTGTCAACCGCCGGATCAAATTTCTCCTCCATGATCTCTGACTACACACGAACTATACGGGTCCTCGACTGGATTTTCTAACGCTGCATGCCTCATAAAGATATCACTTTTAGGATGAGGCTGGGGTGGCCCCCCTAAAAAATAACGAAAATTGGAGCACCAATGCACACGACTTAGAGAACGATTTCCCAGAATCCTATCATTGAAGTATGTTGGTGGCAGGCACCGTTGACTCGCGATGGGTGCCATCAGTGGAGGCCTACAAGAAATGGGAGACGTTAAAAAGAATTGAACAGCAGTTTGCTGGTGGTACTGCTGGTGGCGCGTAATTTTCTCGCCAGCTTTGAGACATATGAAAGCTGCTCAATCATCTCGGTTCCAAATGTTCGGGACGGAGACGATCATGGTCGGAAACGACTCACCGTTTCCAGTGACAAGGCGCATCAACCCGTCCTTAATACGCCTACGGGCTTCAAGACCGACTAGGAAAGTTTTTTATGAGCGAACGACTCGGAGTATATTACCAAGTTCATTCCGCGCTCCTATCCGTCCTCCCTGCAGGCACTGGAACACCGCCATGTGGCGACCCAAGGCCTCCGTTGTGTCACTACCCACGGCACCAACATTAATGTTGCCGTTGTAGAAATCATTTGGCACTGATGGAAGCCGTAAACGCGTAAACGGGCGGTCACGGCGACCGTTTACGGCTTGACCTGTGCCGTCCCCGCGCACACCGTTACAGGGTGAACCAACCCGTCCAACGGTACGGGGACATAACCGTATGTACGGGACATATTTCTGTAAAAATGCCGGACGGGTTGGCCCTATGGCTGACGAAAGCGGCAGAGGGTGTAAGCGATGCCAACAAGAGCAGACTTGTCTTGCCCGGCGGCAAGCTAGACATGGTTACAATTACGACAACTTACGGCTAAACGAGAGGAGACATATTTTGCATATTTTAGTCCAGGGGATATCCACGAGGGACAACGAAAAATCCGGGCCTCGTTCGGAAGGAGTTACTCGACGAGAGACTTGCCATAATTGCCCTTAGGAAATATCAATGGTGAGCAAATATTACTTTCCATTGTAGATTGTATGGAGTACAACATCTTGAACCCTCAGACGTGTATGAGAACTCAAGGGATGTTGAGAATCGAACACAAAGAAATAGGGGCAACTTCGGCTTGGCGTCTTGGTCGTTCCGATCATAGTGACATACATGGTGCCTGACAACTGCATAAATATGCCGCTTTTTCCCATCCTCCGTGCCCTTCACCATGTTATCCTTCGCGCATCCCAGGTATTCACTCCTCGTCGGAGACTGTACACTTCAGCACATTGACGGCTCGTAAGCACAGGGATCTGCTTAGGACTAATCCTTCCAGGCGCCGGTCTTGTGGTCGTTCTTCTCGTGCTATACGCGTACGCGGCGTGGTATCCTGTATCCCGGAGACACCTAGACCGGGTCAGCTTTCGTCTTCTCGTGTACGCTCTGCTCGCAAAGTAAGTACCCTCACACTTGCCCACTAAAACCATCAACCCATCGTTTCGTAGTCTCACCTTCGGCATCGTATTTTCCATCATTGCGCTGGATCGGTCGCCCGGTTGGGAATGCGGTTTCCGTATGTTCTTGGTGAATGTAAGCAGACTCGGCCGCTCCGCGTCAAACGTGCATTTCATCTCAAAGCTAACCACCGGCAGCTAAGTCTTATGTTTTCTGCGGGGATGTTCTTCTGCATAGGCATCAATCTACCGTAAGCACCACCCGGTCAACTCCTGAGGAACTGCACAGTGACACTCCGCAGATTGGTACTTGCGTTCAACCTCAACGGCCAACGAATGGAAAAATATTACATCATGGGAACGGCCCTCGTCAGTAGTGTATGTAACATCATGCCATACGCGTCTGGGCAGTTTGGGTTAGTCCCTTGACCGCAAATGTGTGGAATGCCCAATTGATTCCCAGCACCGCGCAGGTGGGATACCGCCGCCCAGCTGTGCTGGTATCGCCGCACCGACCCGGCGTCCAGGCTCCGCTGGTTCATCGGAACGCAGACGGTCTGGCTGCTCCTCGCATCATTCGGAGAACTCGTCGCTTTCCTGATCATGGTAGGACATTTAGTTGCATACGAAGTCTGTCTCTTCACATTATACCTCCGCAGTGTGCTGACATTGCCAACAGAGGGTCGCGGTGGGCCATCGATTTCGTGCGGAAGCCAAATTACACCGCAACATTATTCTCCGAGTTGGTAAGCTACCATCCGGCTTTTCAGGCTCTTAAAATTGACATAAGCACCACTGGCAGGCCTGTACCCCTTCGTGTCATGTCTACTGACAACATCCACGTCGATCTTGGATCTGCATGTACTGAGTGACACCGCACCAACAGAACTCGTACGTCGATATCTGATTATAATTGACCGTGAAAAAGGCCTCATCTCATCATAGAACTTGATATTACGCCTCACGGGTGCGATAATCTTGTGCGCTTGCATCCATATGTATTCAAGTCCTTAAATCTCGCACTGTTTTCCGCGCGGCCTCTCATCTATGGCCTGCTCGCTGCGACGGATCCGGTGCGTATCAGTTATTTCTGAGACAAAATCCCGGCACTGATTAAGACATAGTCCTTCCTCCGGGCCATGCGTGAGCTATACCCTCGCTCAAAAAATTCGAGCGATTTGGATTCGAGTACTCAAGGCGCGGCACCTTGCTTTTCAACCATCCTGGAGTTTCCCTTGACGACCATAGAGAGCGAGAGCGGGAAACATGATATGTTGGAATCTCTTGAACTGGGGCAGACGACGAAGGGGAATGGTGGTACCCCAGAAGATGGCGGGGAAGAGGAACAGGCAGGTGTGCCAGTGCATGCGTTGGATCCCGCCATGCACAGCCCAGGTGCTTCTGTAATTACCAATATTGTTTGTCATATTTGAGCTATGATCAAATACGCCTCCCAGCCATACATAATGTACTTTAATCATAATATAATCTTAAGGTTTGAGCCTATATATAATCGCAATGTTATGATAATCTAACGTAATCGTAATTTAATCATATTTAATCAGATAGGTCGTGCAAAAGCCGCACGCGGCATTTTTTAGCATTGTACAATGCTGCGGCTTGTTCTCCACTGTTCTCGGTTCTTGACTGGCGTCATACTCTAGCGCGCCGCTCGTGGCTGTGACTTCACCATTGCATTCGAACGGCTCCTCATGGCGACTAGAGAGGGCGGATGTCGTGGATCTGGAACCATTTCCAGAGATGGATGGGAAAACGATTTTGCCCACGCTTAACTTGGGGCCGATAGCTGTCCGCAATTGCAAGCTGGCAGGAATGAATATGGCGAAGGCACCGCAGGCTGTGAAGGTGGAAGCAAGCAAAAGGCGAGAGAGAGGCACAGGTCATTATGAAACGACAGTTATGGTCCCGCTTTTGTACTAACTAGCTGTATCTTAATCAGTTGTTAGCCATCTACAATAATTAAAGTGGGCAAGGATATTTTGACGCAGCACTGACGTTTGACGCATGCAGCGTCAGTCTGCGTCAGTTGAATTTTGCGTCAATGGTTGAACTTATCTTTTCCGCCATCCTTGAGGTCTGATATCCCGTGGGCATCTAGTTGGGTCCTTAATACATCGTTTATGTTTGTTTCCGAGATTTTAAGACCATACTTGTAAACAATTTTTCGCAACACTGTAATGCAGCAATGGTATACAATGGGGACAAAGAATAAATCCTATTAATAGTATGTTTAAGCAAATTGCGCCGCTATCGATCGGACTTCGACGTTGTGAGGCTGGTTGAATTTTCCTCAAATCTTGCTTTTCGAGATTTATGAGTCTAAAACCACCCAAACACATTTCTCGTGTGCCATCAACTTAGCCAGTTTGCCGTCCATCCCTCATAACAGTTTGTGCCGATCTGCGTCTGTACGTGCGCCGCTCTGCGTCAATGCACAGGCACTTAACGTCAGTTGTATATTGACGTTGACTGACACATCCACAGATGGATTTTGAGATTAATGCACTGAACAACTCTGGTAGATCTCCAGTGATGCCTGGTGACCACTGTGACTCGCCAATTCCCCCCTGAACCAGGTTATTCATGAAATAGTCTTTTACCGTCAGAATTAGTGTCTGGCGTACATCGGCCTCAAAATCCCAGGCTCCTGCGTCACCCTCCCCCTCTAGCTTAATAGCTTCTGGCTGCGCACAAACCATATAGAAATGGGGTTAAAATGGAAGGTCACAACAAATTTTGGTGTTTTCGGGGTGCGTGCAAACAGGTTTTGCTGCCCTAACACTACAAGTACATGTACGTGGATTTGAGGCGGTATTTACCTCCGAGGCCGTTAAATCCAACGCGATTTATATAACTATCAAGCAGCGTCAGTTGAAATTTCCAGGTAAAATAACACGCAGACGCACGCAACTAAAAAGTCATTGTAGCCAAAGTTCAGATCGGGATACAACTAAATACGCACTTCGATGGCAGAAACCAAACAAATGAAATCTACGGGTCAAGTTCAGAAATTGGACCGCAGGATACGCACCTCAATGGCCCGCACAGCGGGGGAAATTTTTCAAACTCTATGAGTGAAGATTGAAATTTGAATGGCCAATGAATCAAACTGGATACCTCAACCCTCGATAACCCATTGATCTATGCAAGTCAGAAGCTGACACAGATTCTGATACGTACCAACATGCCCCCGCGCAGCGGCCAGAAAAAAAAAGGATCCGTGGGTATCAACGCAGTAGGCAGAAAGAAATACAGGGCTATGTATCAAGGTCAGAATTTGAACCACAATCAATTCAACTTGATACACACCTCAGATATTGAGGATGAAAATTCCAAAATTGTAAGTTGAACCGGAATTGATGGACTTGAGACGTACACTAGGTTTCCACGGAGGACACGGCGCCAAAAAGTCTCAGTGTTGGCAGGGGTGCCCTGCCATCGATACGCGTGTTGAAGTTTGTGGGACGTGGATGCGCGGTGTTTGGGTTACGAGGTGTCGGCCTGCGCGGGGAAAAAATAGGCTGACGGTGGTTGCGAGACAACTATGAATTATAGAGTTGAAGGAAGAGCGCGCCAATGAGCATGTGCTGTCTCTTCTGAAGAGGAGAAGAGGTGGATAACTTACAAAATATGCGTCAAACGCGCGCACTGCATGCGGGTCTGAGCACACAGTTAAGGAAAATGCAGCGGGACCCGCCGTGACTCTCAACTCAGTTCGTGGAACCTCCGAAAATCCAGCAAAAAAAAAAAACAGAGGCTGTGCGAAGCGCCGCTGGGGGGCCACAAAAAATGAAATAAAATATATTGGAGGCTGCCAGACGCGCCTCCGACTCGACAGGTCCAGCGACAGTAAGCAGAATACAGATCAATAGCATGGCATTGCACGCACCTCATCCGCAAGACTTCCAAAAATAAAATAATTTTGGAGGCCGCGCGCGTCGCCAAAGGTGTGGGAAACGCGATTTGCCTGCAAGGAGCTCGGTGGAATGAAAATATGAGCTACAGACATGGTAACAAAATACAAGGTAAGAGCATAGAGTCTGACCTGCCTCATTCGCGGGATTTGCAAAAAAGAAAATCCTTTTGGCGCACGAGTTGCTCACAGGTCCTCCATACCATTTCAATACATTCATGCCAAGAACTCAGCAAACCATTGAATGATACTGATTGACCAGTCACAGCCCTCTTGCTGAAGTCACCATGAGATTCACGACGACGGATATCACCCACACAATATTCGCCGGCTCACAAAATATTGATTGCAATCACCGATACAATTTCCGTGGTGATAAAGATGAAGGCAGGCAAGCCCAGGGCATTGGGGGGGAACCATGGTGGTTCCCATGGTTCAACCACCTTCCCGAATTCTACTGGACTCTAGATGTGAAGCCAGCTGAGGCAAAGAAACAATAAACACCGAAGTAGATCTCTACCGCGTGGTAATTCCAGTCAAACGATATTGTGCGGGTTATCTTTGCTGTGTACCTGATTTTGTTTTTACAGCTAATTGCAGTACCGAAAGCGCGAACGAAAACTTTGCCATTTGGGATGTTTTCAAAGAATTCCCGATATCTCGGTCAGTTCTCAATGGATTTGGTTGAAACATAGTTAGATATACCAGGCTAATTCACGCAGAATTAGTGATAGAAAGGAATTTGTAAAAATATTCCATATTGGATGATCTACAATTTTGGGGTGATTTGAGGAGAAATGCAAACTAGCATACCAGACACCCTTATACAATGTGGTTTCGGGCGAGGAGGAGCATTTATGCATTAGGAAGGATGTGATAGAGTCATAAGTGCATACAATCCATAGCTTCATTCAATTTTCACAATCCCCCTGTACTGTCCAATGTCGCCAAGTTATTACAAGCACCGAAGACAAAACTATCTCGAATTCTGACTCTATCACAGGATTACTAATGAAATGGTACATCCTAACCATTACGCTGTTGTCTTGAGACCCAATCAAATCAACAAAAATATATAATGCATAGAAGAGCAGGTATTAATGTCGTCTCCATATCTCTGAACATAAACTGCCGTTGGATTCAGTGAACGTGCTCGTAGGAGAAGAAGGAGGATGTTTTACTGCCGAGGTCTATTGCTCTACCTACATACATCGCGTCAGATGCATATATACTACAGCCATCAGTTACACCATTGATAGTTTTGCTTGTTCATCGGTCAAAGTTCCATGCATTGTAGCAGTGAAAGAGCGGTGGTCGGTGCTAAAAGATTTCCTAGCTTTCCTAGGCTCTTCTCCACGGCAGCTGTATCAGTATCCGAGAGTTTGAGAACCTCTGACACCGAATTCCTTGATTCATCAACGGCTTCCCCGCTCATCCGGAGCGAGTATGAATTGTCCTGTGAGGTATGACTCAGTAGTGCTGTTGGCAGAAGTCTGCCATTCTGCCTGGCAAAATGGCAGAATGGCAGGCAGAACGGCGAAATGGACCTGAGGACGGCAGAATCCGGTAGAATCTTGCTGGGTCTGGACAGTGATGCAGTCAGGTAGTGACGCTGATTCTCATTGTTCACACATCAGTTTAATAGATAGAATATACTCATGTAGTAATGCGTGCCACTGCTGAAGCCTAAGTGGCATTGTAAACTGCCATTCCTGCTTGTCCCCAATTCAACTTCCATGTCCTTGATTGGCTGTCTCAGAGTCTAATTTGCCACAAACCATTTCACGCATGAGTGGAAAGGCCCAACTGCTATTTGTGGAACTGCAAATATTGTGGAGACGGTGAAGGTAGCTTGGGTAGCCGGCTACTATTACACTGGGATTGATCATCAATGCTGAGCTGGTAGATTTTGGTAAACTGGAGTGTATTAAACCCACAATTGCAAATGAAGATAATGTTAATGTTGTGGGAGATAGTACCGCAGGAGCTTGGAGTGTTGAAGATGATGCTGATGCCAGTGTAGAAAATATTGTTGCATTACTGTACCTATCATAAAAATACACAAATTCATTTTGCCAATTCTGCCCAGTTCTGCCGAATTGTGTCCTACCATTCTGCCATTCTGGCTCGCGAAATGAACCCGAAATAGTTCTGCCCACAGCACTAGGTATGAGACAGTTCTTCCAAGCGTTTCTCCACGGTTGCCACATCCCTCATGCGAGACGAACGGAGAAACAGTGGGAGGGCAGTTCCCCATATTTCCCGAGCTTTTATGGGGTCGCCGCGCCGGAGCATGATATCCCCAAGAAGTGGAAATTTTGTCAGCAGCTTGCAAATGAAAAAGAAAGAAGTTTATTACCCAAAGAACTCCCCGCCGCCTTTGTTATTTGCGGTGTCTCCGCTCGCTTCGGCTGACCATGTTTTGCGCCGATTCAAACTGCCCAATGCGCGTGTCATTTCGAAGCGGAATCTGGGATTCGGGGCAATCCTCATGCAGGTACAATGCTGCCTATGTTCCTGGAGTGGACCATGGTAAGTGCAGATACGGTTTGTAGTTTTTGACAGAAGACTAATCCTACTTTTGCCATAGGCTCTGGGGGACAAAGGCCTCCAAGAAACTGTGCTGGACTACATCAAGTTCGAGAAGCGGTTTCGCGACGGCTACATGGTGTCTGCACCACAAATCTATATCTCCGGCCTGACATTCGCCCCGCGAGAGTCGATAGTCTCGTGTTGTTACCGCCCAGGGTTTCGCAGTCTCATTCAGGCATCAGGGGCTCTCGACATTGTGTGGCCTCCGTCAGAACCTCTGGTCATGCAGGTAATGTCGCGGGTCCAGTCTGTTGCGTTCTCGCCCGACGGCACGCACATCGCCTCGGGGTCTGACGACAACACCATCCGGGTGTGGGACCCGGCGACGGGCCAGCAGGTCGGCGATCCTCTGGCGGGCCACACCAGATCGGTCTGGTCTGTTGCGTTCTCGCCCGACGGCACGCGCATCGCCTCGGGGTCTGACGACAACACCATCCGGGTGTGGGACCCGGCGACGGGCCAGCAGGTCGGCGATCCTCTGGCGGGCCACACCAGCTGGGTCCAGTCTGTTGCGTTCTCGCCCGACGGCACGCGCATCGCCTCGGGATCTGGCGACAACACCATCCGGGTGTGGGACGCGGCGACAGGCCAGCAGGTCGGCGATCCTCTGGCGGGCCACATCAGCTCAGTCCAGTCTGTTGCGTTCTCGCCCGATGGCACGCGCATCGCCTCGGGATCTGGCGACAACACCATCCGGATGGGGAATGGTCCAACAGGATTGTTCAGTTCGAGGATGGATGGTTCCACCTTGAGAAGGACAATCCATCATACACTGACTCAGTAAAAGTATTGCACCACCTCTAGAGCACTATTGGGCCAATCAAACCCCTCCAAATAAAATATGACAATTAACTAGAGTTAAAATGATCAAGGTTCAGCATGATGACCAGTTACCAAAAAAGGCAATTTCGGTCAAAAATGGGCCAATAAGGTTCAAGATCAGGGGGAAATTTTTGAAATCATGATTTATGGTGATTTAAAAAATACCATGAAAACTAGAGATAAAACTGTCCAGAATCATACTTTGGTTCATGGGAGTTAAAATTTGACGTCACGGATGGCAAGTAATTTTGAACGAGTGAGTTTCACTTACTCGTTTTGCTTCTGTGTTATTGGTTGGGTACTACCCTGGGGCATGGGGAAACTCATGGGGTCTGGGAGCTGGTATTTGATTGGTGCATGGAGGCCCAGGGGCGAAGGTGTACTCTACTTATTTTAAGTAGCTTGCTTGTCGACGGTTCAAGAGATATAAGCACTTTTATGAGTTACCCTTTTGGGGTGATGGCTTACCATATATAGGAATAATATGATGTCATGATTACGTGGTTGGTTCAGGTCGGCCGATTTTTTTTTCGAAAGTTACGCGGATTGAGGCTCGATACTGATGCCGATGGCAGATACTGAGACTGAATATTATGAATATTATGTAATAATACTGCACTGCCACCGCCACACCATCATCACGTCGTGACAACGCCATGATGCCGCCCGCTCTCCTCTACCCATTGCCGCTCAGCACCTTCCAACATCTGTGGACACGGTAAGTACAGTCCACAATATCAGTTTTTGAGCCTCCCCAGTGCTGACCTTGTTCAACCGTGTCCCAGCTGCTAGAATAGTCTGAATAATATTAGGGCTGCCACCCGTGCCGTTACGGCCACGGCCGTGGAAAAACGGCCCGTCGAATGGTTGAACTTTTCCTTGACGGGACGGCACGGTCAACGGCACGGCCGTGACGGCCGTTAAACGGGTCTATGGGATAATTTGGTCTCCGCTCCCTCCAGAGTTGCATCTCTGGGTGTTAGATAGCTGTAGCACTCAGGTAAGCTCAGCAGGGTTAGTTTTGGATGGTTAGAGACACATATACCCTCAAAGACATCATTTTCTTCGTGCAGTTGACCAGATTTGAAGCTCCGCTATCATTTTCGGCAAGTGCCGTAGGTGCGCCGAAAGCTCAACTGCAGTCATCTCAAGAGATCAAGATGGCTATGGTGCGTAAACAATGTATCGGGGAAGACATGAAGGCAATACAAAGCAGAAATACCCCTCAAAGAGGGCATCTGGCCGAGAAAGTTAGCATACCCGTGGGTATATACAAGAAACGAAAACGAAAACGGATATATATAGAATGCCGAGCAGCTGTCGTTGATGGACTGGGTAACACATTGGCTGAGGTTGACAGTCACAGCCGGACCACACCAGAGGGCCCGGCAATCACTAAACCCCTATGTTGTACTGTGTAAATATTGTAAACAATTCCTTTGGGTACCCAGAGGGAATATGGTTTATAACAGCTTTGATTGTATTGGGCGGTTCAGAAGTGAAGTAGGAATGTTTGGGAAAGATGGAAGCAGTGGGAACTTCGTCCAAATCAGGACGGGAACTGATGGGAAGTATTGGGAACTTTCTCCAAATCGGGACGGGAACTGATGAGAAGGAACGAATGGGAAATAATCAGAAACCATAGCCTGGGAAGAGTTCAAGCTTTCAAGAGGAGCAGTCCTAGGAGAACTTTAGACCATGCTGTATTTTTCTGAGGGCTCGGGACTAGCTTGGGAAGGGTTCAGGAGGATGAATACATACTAAGTCACCTGTTGGCCGTGTAAGAGGGAGAAAGGAAAATGGTTGTAAAAAGGCTTCTATTAGTCAAACAGGTTGCTAGTGAGTGATTTAGTATTGTTGAAGTAATTAGAATTAGAATCGGAGGAGGACGAGGCTTGGTACAGTCTGGAAATGAACTGGGTCATTTGGGGTCATTTTGAGACAATTTGGGTCAAAGTGAACATTATAATATGGCTGTAGTTGTCGCACATCTGGCCATCCAATGACCCACAGCAGAGCTTGTGGCATCGAACTGTGCTGTCCTAATCACTGTGCTGTCCTAATCACTGCTCATATTGATATTGGGTACCGAGGATATTGGGAGTCCAGAACACAAATTATGATAACGGGTATGATAGACGGTGTAATTAATTTCGGAGTCGCCACAACATAAAAGCATGATATCAGATCACGGGATAAGGGTCTGATGCCAGGACTTCGTCGTCACTGTTCACAGCATACATTGGGTGGTCCCCCTCCATTCCCTTCAGTGCCCTGTCCATGATGTCGGAGTCAAGTGCACCCGGATAATCGAAATCCGACCGTGGCTCTGCGATGGGAGTCATAGTACGAAGGCCGGAAAAGAGGTTCAAGGCCTTCATGGGCGGTGGAGAGTATTGATCAACATCAATGTACTCCTTGGGAGAAGGGGCTGAAATATTATCAGGTCAGCGGAATTGTCAAGGGGAAAATAATCTCACAAATGTAGCGGTTGAGGTTTGATTGCCCTGCCATAGCGTTAGCAACTGAAGTTCTGAGTGAATAGAATAATACCTTGGCTCTGCGGGGTTGCAGGCCCTTCTCACGTCGTAAATGGCCCAAGATTCAAGCGTGCATGTAGACACTGCATTTCCGCATCCTTGTCCTTTTCATGCAGCTCTGGGGCTTGAAGTTGGGCCCGGAGATTTTTAGTTCCACTCTCCGACTTCGCAGTTTCAGCCTTTTTTACACGCGCCCTCGACTGCCAAGCAGCCTGCGAGGAGAATCTAGCACGCATTGAGTTGTTACCATTCTCCCAGATTCCGAATTCAATGGAGGCCTTGATTATACGTGCATTTTCACTATCCAATTGACGTGCACTACAATATTGTCAGCTAACATATGTGAATGTGTAGGAAATGCCTCACAGCAGAATTGCTTCGATCAAAGTACTGTTCGTCTTGTTGACTTGGTTATCTTGCGCATGAGAACCTTCAATGGGATTGGTGTCCCTCGGAGTCAAATCCCAAAATTTGTTGCTCATCTTGCTTAGTTGAGGATTCAACGAATGAAGAAGCCACGGATAGCTTAGTTTGTGTCTCCACCATGCTGTGCAGAAATCAGCGGTGGATTTGGTTGATCGAAAACAGGCATACCCTTTAGTTTTGGGATGGTCGATGCTTTGCAGAATGAGTAGTACTCTTGAATCTCGGCATCTGTTTCCAGATACGGGAAGGACAGCAAATACTGAAAAATCCTGTCTTCAACATATGCCTCCAACGCGAATACACCACTATGGATGAAGATCAGTAAGTACATGATGATGTCACAAAGACTGACCGGTTGAAGTGTACTATGCAGGTTTTCCATATAAACATGAGGATTGTGTCAACATCCACCGTTTCCGTTCCATCTACTTCTTTCAAGTTCAAGCGGCGCAATATGATGACATCACCGAGAGCTTGCGCTTGAGCACCCTCAGAGTCACCCAGCGCATCGAGAAGGCAGGAAGTTTTCGAAAAGACCTTGAAATTCAAAGCCTTACCAGTCAAGGCCTCGATCGCTTCAAAGATGCCATTCCAGACCAGGACAAAAGCCTCCCGAGTCGCACGGTTACTCCAGACCCGTCCAATAACTCTGCCTATGGAAAATCAGCCCGAGTATTCTTGTGCGGAAATCAACTAACGCTTATCCAGCCCATTCAACCATATCAGAAGCTTCCATTCGTTGGTCTTTCCGTGCACAACAACGACGGTGGTATCAACCATGATCCAAGATGCTTCCAATGTCAATTCCGCAAGTTCTGGGTTCACCGTGATAATAACGTGGATATCGTCGGCGAGAGTGTTCACCGCGTGAATGTAGCGATCCTCCAGTGCACGGGTCCTGTCCTGTTCGAACTCATGCCAGACCGCTGAGTGAAGAACAGATTCAGGGCAAGAATTAACGTGTACAGAAACGATGACCCGTCCTTCCATCCCAGTGCCAGGTGGAAATCTTGTGGTTTTTGAATCGTAAACATACTCCCGCCATTTGCGATTATTAATGAGGCTGGGGTGTAACTCCTGGGGAAGCTTTCCATTGAGCAGTGTATGAGTACTCGAGGCTAGAAAAAATCTTCATTAAGTTTATGTCCATGACAGTATTCCGGGAGCACTTACACTTATCGACACGGAGTGTTGTTGCCCCAATTGGGCCGTTAGATTCGACACATTGAATGTACTGACTGGCAGCGACAAAAGGGACTTTGGTGCGAGGGAAAAGTGGATGGTTGTGCCGCATGCCTGCCGCAGGGATTACAACAGCCCGCAAGTCATTCTCGTCCACGGGAATAAGAATGAGGATCTTGGCTGGGCATGTTCTTTTAACCAATGTTCCACGGACGTGTTTACCATCACGGAAGTGGGTTCGGGCTAGAATTGGAGTAGGAGATCGCCAAACTATTGACAAAGAGGTGGGGAAACTGACGGCATATATTATTTTGGGGGAGATGAGAAGGGTGGATGATTTGTCGACAAGGTCCCGTCACAACATCGTTGTCCTCAACTTCAACTTCTTCTTCACGAAAGATTTGACCGAAAACAGATTCGCGTACAGAATGAGGGATTATCGTGAAACGGTGATTGATTGAATCGCTTTTTGACCAATTGGAGCATCCGATAAAGCATGATTTGCCGTTGATGCGCCCTAAAATTATTTGAACACGGATCAACGGGATTATCTGGCAGTGACTTTTACCTTGGTGTACTTGCGCATAATGGCATGGCCACCGCATGAAAAGTTCTCATCTTCTACTTTCCCCTTGCAGTACTTGGATATGACGCTTTGGTAAAATCTGAAAAAAAAAGATGGCCCCTTTCAACAAGAAAATCTGGTCAAAATGAAGAGAGTCGTACTCGCTCGCAATAGCAATCAGGCTACCAGCCTCTGCAGACTTTGCGGCATGGATGGGAGCTGAAATTAGATCTTCCGAGTCACCCTCCACGCGTTCAAAACCCTTTAGAAAGTCTGATGCTGCAAAAGGACATGTCCAGAAACCACCGCAGGTCAAGTTCGACCGACGGCAGTCAATGACAACACCATCGTCGAGAATGAGGACCTCAGCCAGTTTATTGACATCACGGGAGCCAGTTGGCCCTGTAATTGAATCCTGGCACTGAAAGGAAGTGTTAGAAGGAACTATTACAAGTGGGACGTTGAAAAGACGTGCCTGCTTTTTCACCATTGACCACGAACGCGAGACATTCCGGAGAATTCGTCACATCGAGAATGAACGCAACGCGGTGGTCGCTCTGCGAAGCGTCCCAGTTTCAGGAGCAGTGTAGATATCAATAACTTCGTCAACATAAATTCCACTGTCTTTACCCTTCCCCACCGTTACTCAAATACCAAGGTCCGCCTTTGAATCGGAGACTGCACGTGCCTTACCCTTCCCTTTATTCGGTGATTTCCGCAGCTTTGAGGGCTTGGCTTTACGCTTACGCCTCCCAGATGGACGAGGACCGTCTGAATCCAACTCATCCTGGTCTGAATCTTGAAGAAAACCTTGAATTCAGTACAATCTCAATGGAGTGGGAGGATTGGACTTGCCGCAGTCGTGAGATTCATCATCATCTGAGCTGTATCCGCCGCGAAGACGCAGCACCGGGGTATACGATAGGTAGTTTCCATCTGAATCTCGGGAAAAACGATCGAATGAACTCTGATCTCGGTGAAATGACAGGTTTGACTGACCGTCAAAACAAGCTGCATCAGCTGAGGCAAACCTCCCCCGAAGAAGGTAAGATGTCCACGTTCCTGGGGTAGGATTGGGAGGTGGATCGTGACCGAAATCCGTATTCATTGAGACGGGATCTTGAAAGGTTGCCTATAACACCAAATGAGAATGCTAGATAAACATACACACCATTGTATTCCGAGTCGTCCGAGTCAGAGTCATGCGAGACAGGTCCCTGGTCAGCAGAATATCTACGAGTCTCAAAGAGACTCTTAGAGGCCCAGAATGAGTGGAGGTTCCGTGGGATGGCCATAATTGTAGAGAGAAACCAGCGGGGTACGGTGAGGAAATCAGAGAAGGAATAGCAACTCAAACGTGGATCTTGATACCCCGGGCAGCGACGTAGGCGGTAAATACGCATATGGGATACATGAGATCGACGGAAGTGACGTGGGCTGACATCAAAGAGTTGGGACGGCTTAATGCCAGGTGCAGGAAAAAAGAATTGCCCTGCAAAATACCAAATTTAAACTCAATTCGAAACCCTGATTGATTCCCTCACCCAGAACAACAGTCCAGATCGTCAGATAGCCAGCCATGTAGACAGAGAGATAGAACGTCTCTAGGGATTTCACGCCCGGAACCAAATTAAGAGAAAGTCCAAGGAGAGTGCCGATTATAAGACTGCAAACGAGTCGAAAAATAATGGTAATGTGTTTGGTGGACCGTAGAGTTGAGTATCCATGAAGCCTAGGCTTCTGGTACCCTCAGAAGATGTTAATTATCTGTATATATCAGCGGCAGCTGGCTCACCGGCCATGATACCAGCAATCTGGAGTTTTTCAGTGAGGGAAAGTTGTGAGCTGAGAAGAAGGAGAATCAAGTGGGGGGTTAAAAAGCGAGCCAAGTCGTCCCATTTCATGGATTTTTCGTCCTCAGGGTCGACGGCCTTCAGCATTGGCTGAAACGTTTTTATTACGTGTACATACTAGTACTAGTTGGCGGCAAGAAACAAAAACGGCATGAAACATTGTCAAAGCTCATGGATTGTTACTGGGCCTTGGTGAGGCATTAACAGTGAAAACATAGCACATTTGTGGAGAATTACAGCAATTATTGCTACAGGAACGCGAATATAGGGCAGGACGTCGTGCGGGTACATAGTGATGGCCATGTGATGGCGGTACACAGCCTCCGGAGTGACTGACTTGGCGATGGCCGATTGACGTGTGTGATGCGGCCGAGGCTTGCCGAGTTTCGTTTTCGCTTTTTCGTTAGTACCGTGCGATGCAATCGTTGGCTGAGAGAGTGGCGCCTACTCTCGTTCAGTGCACCGAGCGAATGGCCATTATCCATCGTTCGCGCCGCGGCGAATTTCCCCGCATAGCGCGGGGCGAAGTCCGCATAGCCGAGTCCTGTGCAGTGCATCTGCAGAACATCTGCATCACACTGAGACGCTTGTTTGCGAGATGTTCGTCCAGGCTTTCCACGCGTCTGTCCTTTTCATCCCGCTGATTGCTTCAAAGTCGCTTCGTATTTCCTAGCCTTCGACGCCATTCAATTCCGTGAATCGATCAACTACAATGCTATCGCTCAAGTCGTCACTGTAGAAACTCGATTTGCAGTACGTGTTTTGACTCCTCTTCATCGTCCTCTGCTCTATTCTCCAACCCGATCCTTCGAGCTCACTACCCTTTGTAGTTCGCAGCACACCTGCCCATTTTCGGTGCGCCATCTTCCTTCCACTTTGTGCCTTCTTCTTTTTTTACCTCTCCTGCCTCCGTCTGTCAACCATTGGGGCTGATTTGAGTCGGATCCCACCAACGTTCAGACATCGAGGTACCAGCGTGGCGTTCGTGACAAGAGTGGCGCACGCGGCCCAGTTGTGTTGCCTGCCCAGCGGCTCCATCTTCTATCGCGAGGGCGCGGAAATCTCACGGATCTACGCTTTCTGCGCGAGAACGATACCCTCATCCTTCCAGTGGAGCGCGCCACAATGGGTGCATTTCACGTCCATCTGACCGAGGTCGTGGCGTCCCGTTGTGGACCACGCCAGCAAGTATAATACCCCCCCCACCACTATAGCAACTGTCTATAACGTCTATGGGTGTCTTTAAAACAGCTCATAGACGCTATAGCAATTTGGGATTTTCCTGATGAAAAGCATACAACGTTCTGATTTAGGCTTTTGCCAGTTTCGAACTTTTTACATCAGCTAACATAGCCACTAAATTACCACAGGAAATGTAGTCTTTTTAACGGACAGCCACTAAATTGCGTTCAACACAGTCTGCCTCAGCCACACAGTATTCGCGTGAGCCAAGCGATGGCAAATTTAGATTCCCTCGCTTTCCACCCTTTAAAATTGCTGGTGGTAATTTAAATGTAAATACTCATTATTTTCCTTGAAACTGAGCCGATGAGAAAAAAGCACCCCCGACTCGCAAGACAAATATGTACGCGCCCGGACGCGCGCGCATGGATGTACATATATGTTCACAACATTTCGACTGGTCGATGGCTGTGGCTGTAGCATGCATTAGGCGGATTTATGTAGGTACAGCACCCGTATGTTCCTCAACGGGACCACCGCGGTCATACATCCTCCCGCCCTCCTTCTCCGATGTGTGCAAATCAAAACTGGATACTTACCTACCTCCTAAAAATCATAAAATATTTGAGTCCAGAATGTGGTTACAGCATTGGTAACAAAAACACTGAGTCCACAAGCCTGTTAGAGGGAGGGGAGAGTCGATGGGTAAAACTCGATCCCATCAAAAAGATTCCCGAACTGATGGGATCGCCATTGCCGACGGCTATCAAAGTCGGCCGTAATAGACCCCGCGACCCCGCCAGATCCCACCCTCCCGCTCAGTAGCTGGGCCAGCTCGCACTTGCGCTCATATAAATCAAAACAGGTGGGCCGTCCGTCTTCTATATTTTCCCATTCATTCCATTTGCACTGTATCATCTCCGAGCAAAACAGATTAGAAGTAAATCTTGCCTGTTTGCCTTGGTCACGAACCAACGGCGATTTATCATGAAACTACCGCCAACCATGGGCCAAAATTCATACATCTACGTACGTGAATGGGCAACTATCCTTGGCACTTCAAGTTCATTGCAACCACGTCCCACCTGTCAGAGGTTACAACCACTAGACCACTCGCGCGAGTGGTCTAGTGGTTGTAACCTCTGACAAAATGTTCATCCCCTTACGGGTATTAGCATTCCCCGGTCCATGTATATTTATGTATCCGAGTATCGTGCGAGCATTCCAGGACACATCCGGTGAGCTTCTCCGCAAATGCCTTGTATATCCTCAGGCAGTCGTAGAACTCGCTCTTGCTTTTCAGCTTAAAGGTCATACACGACGATAGTCGTCGATGAATGTAGTCCAATAGCGGTATGCTTCTCGTGTTCGCACTGGAAGCGGTCCTTTAAGATCTACATGCACCAGCTGAAGCGGCCTCGTTGCGCGGAAATCTGCGGTTTTGGGAATTGGACCGCGATGTTGCTTGCCTGCGATGCATGGCTCGCAGATGGGGTCGGGCATGATATTAGAGCTAAGCTTTATGCCAGTTACTAGTTGTTTGCGTAGCATAGCTTTTATAGATTCAATGGAAATATGACCCCAGCGCCGATGCAAAAGATCAAGCGTGATCGGGAGTGTCGTGGCAAGTTCAGCGAACTCAGTGATTGGGATGGTGCATCCATCAAGATAAGCGGTGTTGTGGTCGTTTATGGATGTTGTGAAGAGGATCTTTCGATTCCTTCGGAAGATGAGCTTGTTGGAATGAATGGTGACGACAAATTGTTTTTGGCGGGTGAGGTAGAGGACAGAAAGGAGATTACTTCGGAGCTGGGGGACATGTAGCACTCTCTCGAACTCCAACAAACGACCTGCTTTCCCATTAATCTCCGCCTGAAACTTCACACTGCCAACGCCCGCTGAATAGATGATCTGATTGTCGGCAAGTCATATTGGCACGACGTAAGGTTTGTACGTGGAAAACCAGTGCCGGTGGGGTGTCATATGCGAAGTGGCGCCTGTATCTGTATTCCAGTCAGCACCAGCCTCGATGAGAAGGGGCGACGCAATTGCGGAGCAACTTGCATTTCCGGCGAATTCCGTTACAGCACCAGCTGACTCTTCATCTGCCTGCGCTGTCTTCGCCTGGTTGGTCTTCGCCGTACCCGCGCGTCGCTTTTCATTCTCTGTGCGAACCCTTGCCATGCTACGGCAGTCTTTGGTGATATGGCCGTTGCGTTGGCACTAATCACAGTGTTCCTCCACGGTGACTCCGGCGGCAGCTAGAGCTACGTTGACTTTCAGCGCAAGGGCTAACTCGGATTCCTTCGCTGCCCGTTCCTGGCGGTCCGATTCTTCGAGGATAAACGCTTCGGTGATGGTAGCTTTGCCAAGTTGCGGCAGAAGGAACAGGGATGATCGGAAGGCTTTATACTCTTCAGGGAGGGCTCTGATCATCGCCATCGACGCGAGTTCTCCATCTAAGTCGTCAAGGGTGTGACCCGTCGGCCGAAGATCTTTTATGAGGCTGATAGCGTCGTCGACCCGCCCCATAAGTGTGGTGAGCGTCTCCTCGGGTTCCTTTCGGATAGAGAACAGGGTGTTGTATGCAGCGAATCGAGCACCTGGTTTCTTTTGCCTGTGGACCTTCTCGAGTGCTCCCCACATCGCCACTGGATTCTCCTCCATGCCTTTTACATGAACCCGTTGCGACGTGTCGAGAGAAGCATAGATAGACCCAGCGGCTTTGCCACAGTCTATCAGCCATTTGTGCTTTTCCTCGGCATCAGTGCTGGTGGGTGCATCGATAGACCCTTTTACGAGAGTCCGCGCCATCTTCGTCACTTAGCTCGTAACTTTGATGGGAATTCGTGAATGTTCGTGAGTTTGATAGCTTTCTGTGAAAGTTCGTGAGTTAGTATTCCGGGCTTGTCAAACGGCGACTCCTCGGCACATCACGGAGTGATGGGCATCAACAGCTTGCCGCGGTTGGCCGGTTAGGTTTGGGTTAGTTGGTTAGGGGTTGGAGGTTAGAGGTTTGGGTTAGTTGGTTGAGGTTAGTGGTTAGTGGTTAGAGGTTAGTGGTTAGAGGTTAGTGGTTAGAGTTTGGGTTAGAGGTTAGTGTTAGGCCAGGGTATCTATAGAAAAAAATGGGAGGAGAAGGAAATGATGGCCAGATTGATGCGCTTGATTTGTGTGGTTTGTTCACCTCACGAACTTTCCTGGGAATTAACCAAAGTGACAAAGTTTCAGAACTTTCCATCAAAGTGACGAAGTTTCGCCAGCTTAAGCGAAGTAACGAAGTGACGAAGGTGACTACTACCCCTTTTACGATGAGCCAAACCCCGAGTCTTTGAAGCTCTGCGCGCTCGTCTCCGCCCCAGGTGCCGTAGTTCTTCTCGTTTAAACGAGGGAAGGTAAGTTTGTGCGCTGTCTCGGACATGGTGTATGTCGGAGCCAGGACGAAGATGTATGAGTCTAGTCGACGAATGGATTGAGGTGAAGATTTTGTATTTATGGTTACGATTAGTAGCCGAGGCCCATAACCTGTGTAACGCAGAGTATCGACTTACGCTCGACCGCAGTCATTGTCTAGTCGACACTCTGCGCTGTTCAGCTCAGTCTAATTAAATATGGGCACTTCCAGGTCAGTTTTGCCAGGTATATATGTTGTCCGTTCCAAAATATTAGGTCACTGTGACATGTTCTAGGCATGCTAGATGGCATTCAGCCCGAAACTAGCCCGAAACCACAGATTACCCAATATATAATATTTTCACGAATTCCTATACTACTTGGCCTCCTCCTAGCACTCTCAAAAGTTGCGCTGAAATGGCCTGAAATTTTGGCCAAGTCCTATTCCTCGTAGGAAAAACTTTGGAGGGTGATCCGGACGTGTTTTTATGCGTAAAATTCAATTTGAAGTCAGATTTACTCAGAAAATAGCTGTTGACCTGCTATGAATAAGTTACGGATTTGTTGGCTTTTGATTGTCCGGAGCTGTACATGCACTGTCCCATATCATAATTCAGAGTAGCTCGTTGCAGACGTGGCCAGAATCCAACAAAAAAAAATGTTGTTACACCCAGGAGAAGAAAATGTGCCTCGATGCTTGTGTGATTTGAACACATCCGGGTAACCAGCGCGGTTTCCTGATCAGTAACCGATGAGTAAAGGGTTTGTATCCGTGCTGGAAGCGCTTTGCTTAGAAAGAAAGCGAGTCCCGACGTCGCTCGAAGCAGTCTTTTGGACCTTGGCTACACAATTTTCAAATATTTTGTCTACAACGATCAGAGTTCCATTTACAGCCGTTTGCGGAACTTTGGGCGCGGCCCGTTTTTTTCTAATTTTACTCGCAGAATGGCTGTCCTGGACTCAATTCTTAACCGTTTTCCCTGGGAGTAGGCTCATTCGATTCGTGCTGTACATACGGAGGGCCCTGCACCCCCAGACGGGTCATTAGTTCAGATTTCGGGGTTTTGGGGCGTTGGAGTGCAGAAAATGTCCCATGCCAGCAATATAGGTCCAAATGACCTAGATTTTGACATGTGCTTGTATGTATTCCGGAGAGCGTCAAATACCGGGATAGTGAACTTCACTCCTACTTCAAATGTATTGTGCATTATTGCGGGATCAATTTTCCTCGCCCAATAATATGGATTGTATACATAGTTGAAATATGATTCACATTCACTATCCCGGTGTTTGAGGCACTCTAGAATACCTAGCTAGAAGTACATCATAACAAAAATCTAGGTCTTTCTGAGCACTATTGGGGTATGGGACGTGTTCTGCCCTCCAACAGTCAAAAGCACCGAAATTTGAACAAATAAATTGTCGGGAGATGCACATCAAAAATGTGAATATGCCAGGCCCTCCAGACTTACAGCGCGGATCGAATGAGCCTACTCCCACGGTTATGAATTATTGCTATTTGCAAAATAGTTGGCGGTCACGGGTTTGTTGATCATTTGATCACAAACCGCCACCTTTGAACACCGAACTCGCGGGCGCGCTAACTCGCGAACAGCGGCTCGGATCCACTAAGTGTCTTAACAAAAAATTATCTACTCGTTGAGGGCAAGGGCGCCCCGGGGTTTTCGAGGGTATTTATGTAATTTTGGTCATGTATTTCTTTGAGTCAAATCTGTGGCTGTCCAGAAAAGGAAACAGCTTGTTCAACTTCAACCATAACATCTATCGACCTCTCTGTTCAACCAATACCATGATCCGAGGCAAACCACTCTCAGACGACCTTCGGGCTGTAATTCTGAACATGGGAATGACTCTGGACATGCCGACCATCATGAAACTCACAAATGTCAAACGCCGAACAATTGAGCGGATCTTCCAAGACTATCGGAACAAGGGGACCGTCATGCGAGAGCATATGTACCAGCAGTTGCGTGGACGGAAGCACAGCCTGACTGTGGCTGATACGAATGTGAGAGAGACCTTATTTCTGAAACATAGACTCTCTAATGTGTTTTGCTGTAGTTTCTGTGCGGACTTGTCCGCCACAGTCCAGATTTATATCTGGCAGAGCTCCAAGAGATTCTAGAGGATAGACTGGGTGTCGAGGTCAATGAATCAACCATATGGAGATCCAGTACAACACACGCCGTCTTGCATTCTTGACAGTAGTGTGTCTTTTCAATCTCCTTGAAAAGTTGGTGCTCTTTCAGAACAGGAACAGCCTGGGTCTCGTCACTATCCTTGTCGCTTTTCTTCCCCTTTCGTCCCTGTGTTTGTCTGTTCAGTGCCGGCAGTGCTGGGAAAAACTCGGGTAAGACTTGCCTTTTTGCCCGCCCCCTTTTTCCCATCGTCCTCTAATGTGGACAAGTCAACGATCTGGATACTGAATGGCTTCAACTGCCCCTTCCCGTGATTGCCTGCCTGTGTTGCTTTCACGTGCTGGCGAACATCTCCAACGAGTGCCTCCCATGCATCATCGTCGAGTATTTTTGGAATTGGCTTGGGATTTCTTGGTTTGTAGGAGGGTATGTACGCAATATTGTCCATCTGTGTAATGCGAGTACCCATTTTCCCAGCCGCAGCAGCCAGGAAGTCATCAAAAGTCGTGACAGAGGTAATTCCTTTCAAGTCGCGCATGCCGTTCTTATATGGTACTTCGAAAGGAATATCAAATTTAGCTGGTGGGATCTTCACGCGTACGGAGGGCGGAGCAATTTGGGCAACGGCATCGTCAAGTTCTTGACACGTAGAGGTTCAACTGATGCATGAACAACGCAGGTCAGCCAAAGTTACTCACCGCTGTCATTGACATTGTCCTCTTCTTCTGATGTATTGGAGCTGTCATAACTCCCATCTTCTCCATCGGAACCACGACCCGAGTCGTCATTGTTGTAGTCGGGATCCAGATGATTATCGTCCAGTTGCTCAACCGGAACGACACCATCAACTGCCTCGGGCTGTTCTATCACTGATGCCAGGGTAGTGAAAGCCATTGAGATCAGGGCGGCAGCAGCCTCGTTCTCCCCTGTCCCAGTATTTCGGCGGGTTGCCCCTTTATACGCTGGTTTGGGCTTAGGTCGTTTGACTGCAACGAGAGGGATGTTTTCCTTTGATCTCTTCGCTGATTTGCGTTTTCCTGTATTCCTAGAAGAAGCTGGTTTCCTAGAGGTTTCCTTCTTTTGTGATCCCATGCAGAAGTTGGAGGCCAGGTTGTGGTGTGGTCAAAGTTCAACTTCAAGTTATTGATGGAATAAACAAGTATCAATTCCCTTGTTGAAACGGCTCATGTACTTTTGGTTTCAACCACGCAACCGGTGACGACCTGTATTTGGCCATCTAAAGGGCTTCACTGGGTTCAATGATGCCAGAGGTTGCTTCAAATTCAACATTTTCAGTATTTTACACTCGTTCAACGCCAATGCACGACAAAAATTACATAAACTCCCTCGGAAACCCGGGGCGCCCTTGCCCTCAACGAGTAGATAATTTTTTGTCAAGACACTTAGTGGATCCGAGCCGCCGTTCGCGAGTTATCGCGCCCGCGAGTTCGGTGTTCAAAAGTGGCGGTTTGTGATCAACAAACCCGTGACCGCCAACTATTTTGCAAATAGCAATAATTCCAGGACAGCCATTCTGCCGGAAACTGAGTAAAGTTAGAAAAAAACGGCCACGCCCTACAGTAAGTTCCGCAAACGGCCGTAAGTACAACTGGATGCGCAAATGATCTTACCGATGTTGTTGTCTGTCTTGGAAGTTGTCTCGACCCACGCACTGTTTTTTTTCGTGGGGTAGCTGCTCCCCTTCGGATGAATTTACTTTCGGCTGTTTGATGAAGATGAAGACACATTAAAATTTGCTGGAAATTTATGCTGGAAACGATGTACTCGGTATTACAAAAAGTAACCGGAAATTCGTGTTTTATGGACGGAATTTGGAGTAAACTCTTGTTCAGACTATATGTAAATGTTCTTTAGGATGTATGGGAGGCCTTCAATGCAAAAATCACCCCCAAAACAAGGTGCATGTCCTCGCAAAATAGATTAAGTTTATTGCACGTGATTTTGGCTCAAATGGTCAAAGATCCTATTAAGCAGCACTCCCTGTGTGGAAAAATATAGCTAGTGGTCCCTGAAACTGGGCCCCGGAGTGATTTGAGTATTTTGTATGCAAAAATAAGGCGGTGAGGTGTGTGGATGGGCAAAAACAGAGGCTCTCATGTTCCCTGACCCAAACTTTGTGCAAGCTCTGTGAGCTGCAATGTTAAAATATTCTGCTGAAAGGGAAAAATCGTTTTTAGCACTTGGGCTTTTCATGTAAATATGGATGGGGACTGTCTGGTCCATCCCTGTCGCATTTGTGAGTCATTAATTCCTCTCCCTCCCCGGCAAAATCCGCCATGATTACAAAATGCACTTTCACATGATTTAATCATTATTATCATCACTGGAAAGCACAGGCCACTATCTTAGTCTGTATAAGTTGCGCGCCATTTTTGTGCGTGCCAGAATTCTCGGATCACACCGTCTTCGGGAATTCCTGGGTAGAAGCGAATGAGCTTTCGCGTTGCGGGGTTGGCCCAGTCCTTCAAAAATATCAGCATAAACTAGATGGTGACTGCGAACTCCTTCACGGAGGGGATCAAACGAAGGAACATCCTTGCACTAAGTTTCCTTCAGAACACACAATATTACGCGCATCAATGAGCTCGAAATTCGAAGGCGGGGAAGGTCGTCCAAAGTGTCCAGGAGAAACATCTGGCGCAATATATTTGAGAATTACTATCATGTGTGTCGTGGATGTTGCCGCACCATTTTATTCGGGTACGGATACCACTCAGAATCCTTTGAAGGGGGTATCGGCCCAGCGGCTGCACCTTCGAGAATTTCATCCGGTTCCGGTTCCGGATCCGGGAGACCTGGGATGAGATGGATTAGAGCTAGGGTTCTCCAGCTGGTTCAGAGAGAATAGAATCGAGGATGCCACTGCAAGCAGTTGGAGAGGATTGCAAGGTCAGATAGGAGACGCGCGGCCAACACGCTCAGGCTGTCAAACGTCTCGATCATGTGCCAAAACAGAAAAAACGACCCGCGCTTTACTATCGTTGATCCACCTCTGTAAAAGTGTGTACCTTTGCAAAAAAACTTTATTTTCGGGACTCACACGGGCTCTATGGCCCCGAGAAAATATATTTGAGCTTTCCAATACTATCTCAATACGCCTGTAAATTTTCTTTGGCATACGTGTCTCAACGGCTCAGCAAGAAAATCAAAACGCCCGAAAATCGGGCTAAAACAGCGACAAACAGATTCATGCCTCAATAACTTCTCATGAACTGCATATAGAGACTCGAGAAAAATTTGAGGGTGCTCACAAATTTTCTTTACGCGCCCATATTATTTTTATTTTTATTTGAGCGATAATGCCTCTGTATTTCGTTTCTGGCTTCCATCTTCAGGGCGTGACAAATCAGCTGTGAAATTGAAAACTCCGCTCGGCACGACACTTCTCTTTGGTTCTTCGCTTCGTTCGCGCTCACCGTCCGCACACTCGCGTCCCGTCCGTCAACCCAACGAGGGCGCGAGGGCGCAGGCACCCACATACCCATACCCTCTTCGACGATACCCCCTCCCTTTCAAAAAATGCATTCTGTTACACGACGCCCAGTACATTGCGTGGTCGCAAAGCGGACTACCAAGCCAAGGCCGCCAAGCTCAAAGCCCAGCTCAACGAAGCCCGTGCGCCGCGCGAGACTGCCGATGCCCATGCTATCATGGCGGGCCTTCATATCCAATCGCTCCAGTATAAGCTGAACGCGAAAGGGAAGAAGCGCGGCGGGAACGAGCGCACGCTGTCAACAACCGCTCGCATGCTCACGTCGGCCGAGGGCAGGCAGCTTGCTGCAGAAAAACGGACGGCACAGCTCGAGAAGAAGGCAAAGGAGGACGAGAACCGTGCTCAGCGGCTGCTGGCCGACGCCGAGGTCATCAAGCGGCGTGCGGAGCTGGGCCGTGAAGGGATGATCTTTAGCGGAAAAGTCCCTAAAGGCGCCGCAGGCCAAGGACCTTGCATGGTCGTTGGAGCTGGATGAGAACGCCAATCGCGACGTGCTAATCGACCGGATTCTCAAGCACTTCGCTGCGAACGAGGCCCTCAAAGAAGACAAGTAGTATGTCGATTTGTGGACTCGTCGACGTCGACGTGCAGCTGGATCTGCGGAGACGGAACAACAGCAGCCCGAGGACGCGCTCGTGGATGTCCAAAACGTCGCCAGCGGGTCCATATCCTCTTCCTCCGATGTTGTTATGGCTCCACCCCCGCCCCCGCCCAACGCACCATACCGATTCCCGGACTCGTGGACACCTCCACAGCCTCTAATTCACTACGACAACCTCATCGACCACCTGCCTCCTTTCACCCCTCAATTCTATGGAAACCCGCCCACATTTCAGCCTCAGTTTTACCCTGTTCCACAATACGATCCGTCGCGATTTCATTGCTAGGTTTACACGCGCTTACGCTCTCAAACGCGATTTACGTTCTTTACGCTCTTTCACGCGATTCCTG
Source organism: Mycena leptocephala (assembly GCA_029378395.1). Taxonomy (NCBI): domain Eukaryota; kingdom Fungi; phylum Basidiomycota; class Agaricomycetes; order Agaricales; family Mycenaceae; genus Mycena; species Mycena leptocephala. Next base: position 107,798 of record JARJLF010000304.1, on the reverse strand, counting down.
CCACGACTCCCTCGATGCGATACATCCCTCCGAGCTATATATTCTTTATAATCTTCTCTATTCTCATACTTAGTTTACATTCAGCGTTCCGAGTCGTCGTTGTAGCAATCTACGCTGTGTAACGCAAAAATGAGTGAGTACTTGGCCTGTCGGACATTGAATTCTGCCGTGTGACAACCATGACCTTTTTTTGCAAAGGTATGTCAAAACACCTGAAAATGACATCAAAATGGACCTCTCACCGGCATGTTCAAAGCTCCCTGCACAAAGGATATAAAAATCTGCAAATATTTGAGCGAGTGATTTAGATGTATGGTTTGCTTCAGCTCAAAATTTAGAGAAATCCGAGTTTAATTGCTCAAACAGGACTTCCATCAAAAACCTTTTGCAAAGGTGGATCAACGATAGTATGTTCCGCAAACAGCCGTAAGTTCTGCAAAGAGTTGTAATCACGGTTTAACATTTCCGCTGTGTCCCATTCTTCAACACCCCTTGCCAGTGGTGAAATGCGGACGTTCAAACTTGCTTCAACCAGTTCAGACGTGTTGAACACATGGCTATAGCGGACTGGTTCTGGTGCAAGATGAACATGAACACGGTTTGCTCTGTCGATGAACACAAGTGATGAGGGCATTCAGCGAACACACCATTGCGTCATATTCACTCAGCCACAAAGAGTCTAGACTCCCTGTTGGAAAATGTTTCCATCTGAGAGGCATTCGCCCACTTCCTCGATTCATCGGCTTTAGCTATTTGCGGCACAGTGACTGACGATATACGTAATGCTGATTCCGCCCTGATCTAGCCCTGAAGTAGGTTCCTTCGCCCTACTGAGGTAGCCTCTGGGCATAAGTATGGACGCGGTAAAGCCGCACCCCACTCGGTCTCGCGCATGTCTTCTCGCAAGCTAACAATTGCACTGCTGGGTGCCCGTTCAGCCGGTGCGTTATTATCCATCTACGAACTCCCAAGGATCTCACTCACTCCAGGTAAATCATCCTTGATAAAGCGCTACTGCGAAGGAAAATTTGAGGATTCATATTTCCCAACAATCGACTGCTCTCATTTCGAAAGCCTCACTGTCAACAACATCACATACGAGTTTCGAATCATCGATACGGCCGGTCAGGTAAGGATTCTCGACCATATGCTTCTGTACCTCCACTGATAGCGTCCAGGACGAGTCTTTCATTCTGAAAGAAGGATGCATATATGGTACTCACGTCTACGTTTTTGTGCGTTGGCTTGGCTCGAATACGGCTCAGACGGTTTGACGCCTATCCACGCAGGTATATTCGATCGTCTCCCGACGATCCTTTGACCTCGTCCGAATACTTTACGATGAAATTTTTGGGCTATACGGAACACCGATCCCGTGTGTGATCGTCGGGTGTAAAAGTGATCTCGAACAACAGTGAGTGCCTAAGTGGAGTGTGGTGCCCGTCCTTATCTCTTATCACCCAGCCGAACAGTGAACTCTGTGGAAGGAATTAAGCTAGCCAAGGAGAAGAACAGTGCCTGGATCGAGACAACTTCCAAGGCAGACATCAATATTGGTACATTCCGTTATTCCATCTTGTTTCGACTGGAACCAGGTCCTTGCAGACAAAATATTTGAATATTGTGTGGCCGAAGTCCAAAAGATGGCACTTTCCTCGAACGGCGTTGAGGGCCAATCGAGTCTCAGGAATAATCAAGTAAACCTTGTGCCCACCTAAAACCTCCTGCTAATCTTGTCCTCATCAGTCACCAATATGCTGGTTATCCAGATATGTTCAGAGGTTGAGGAAGGGCTTCATGGGATGATAACAAGATTGCAACCATTTGTCCCATTACTGAGCGGTAAATGTAATAAAAGATTATGTACCTTCTGCGGCAATTCGCAGGCGCGGGAGGCGATTCTGGCGACGCCCTTGACGACGATATGGATTACAGCAATTTGCGGAACATAAGGCGTGGAAGGTTTTTTCGCGTTTTGGGGCATTTTGAATAGGACAGCCGCTACGGGCTCAGTTTTGGTCAGAATCTCTCGGGAGTAGGTGCGCTGAGATCGCGCTGTGTATCCGCAGGGGATGGTTATTTACGATTTTTGATGGGATCAGAAAATAAACTTTTTGCCATTTTCATCATGTTTCCGCTTCGGACAGCTGTAACTTTGATTTCGGATGATCAATTGGCCTGATTTTTTGATACGGTGTCTTCCGACACATTCTCCAGGGGACGTCCGTTATAGCCAGATGATGAAGCCGGTCATCACCGACCTTCAAGCTATCAGTGCAGTTGTGGGACGCGTCGAGACACGCGGACGGTGGGTCATGACTCATCATTGATAGTACCGGTGGGCTCATAAAGCCAGAGTTTGTGCCCGCAGCAGAGATGGAAGACGCTGCAGATGCAAATTAACAAGTCTTGATGTATTTGTTCTATCGTCAACCGTATAACTTGTTGTTTCTCAAGTTGAGTAAGTTTTGGGTTGGCAGAAGCGGTTCATCATCTACTAGGGATCCGCCAAAAGCGCAAAATGCTCGCGAAGCAGGCGGCGTAATCATGCTTATGCCTCTCCTAATTTCATGGTGGTTTTTTTCCTCGTCTTTTGGCCTAATTCTTGGATCAGTCGAATCACGCCATCAGAGCGCATCGTCTGGTGCTATTCCCATCGCGAAAGACCCAGAATTGAACGTGTTTGAAGGCATTCTTTCCCTCGAGGACCGTCAGCCGCAGTCAGCGCGTGTTTACAGTTGTTAGCTGCATATTCCAGCCATGTGCTTTGTCACGTGCATTTTAGGGTAGAGTGCTTCGCTTCGCTCGCAATAATTCAAGTAGCCCCGGCACGACCCACCATCTCTGTGTGAGGTGACTCCCCTCTTCAACAACCAGATCTAGCTCCCCATACCCCCCAACAAAGGGTTCATGATCACAGGTTCAAGCGGTCCGCAAGCAGGAACAAGCACAAGCCTCGCCTTGCAAGAGTTATGAGACCGCATATTACAGCCGTTTGCGGAACATAAGGCGCGGACGAAAAAATTCCCATTTTGGGCACTTTTGTGATCCCGGCGCCCAGGACGGCCGCCCTGGCCTCGGTTCTCATCTGTTCCCCTTGTCCATAGGCTCAATTGATTCGCATTTCGAACTCGCAGCGGACTGCCTCCTCAGAATCTTTATCTGGTGCCGAGCACTGCTCTCTGAGCGACAAACTGAGCTTTATCTGGTTATTTTTCATGATTTTTCAGCAGGACAGCTGCCCTGCCCTCAAATCTTAGCCATTTCTTCGTCCATAGGCTCAATCTGTTCGCCTTGAAGGTGCGGATGGGTGCTCCACCTCAGAATTTCAACCATGCTCCTGAAGCCCTTTCCTGATAAAGGAAATCAGTCTGACGGGGCAACCTGTGATGGTTCATCAGCAGAACAGCTGTTGTAGCGTCAATTCGTACTCGATATGTTTGTTTATCGGCTTAATCTCTTTGTAAAAAAATGGCTGTAAATGGTCAACCCACCTTGAATTTTGGTGAGAGACTTAATAGACAGAAGAAGAGTGTAATTAAATTCGACGCAAGGAATTCCTGTGCGGAATGTGACAAAAGCCGGTCCTCGACGCGGCTGGCCAAGGGGGGATCGGCTTTCGGAAAACGGATATAGGGTGGATAATTTTTTTTTCGAACTTGAGCTGACCCCCCTCCTTCCATATAGGGAAGGAGTTTCCCACCCCTGTCGGCGGGCCGCTTCTTCTGGGTCGAGCCGCCTGTTGTCTTTTTGTTTTCTAACACAATGTTCCATGTTAACTATGTTCATTTGACTTATTCTAGGCACTTTGATGGCTAATAGACCTCTCTGAGGTGTTTTTATCCCAAAATTTACCTCTGAACCTCCCACTCTCAGTGACTCTGGGCTCGGTTGACGGATATTCGGGGCGCAGATGCCGGAAGTTGTCCAGAGATGAATGTAAGTGCCCCACAGACCTCTTCCTACGGTTTTGTGCCTTCTAACAGCTGTTATTATCAATTTTGAGTCCCTGCCTAACATGCATTAGAATTTTTTTTCAGGCCCCTCCGGGAACCCCCCCACCCCCACGTACGAAAATTTTCCCCGATTCCCACTTGCGGCTGGCTTTTACGTGGACGCGACACAACACGTGACTGTACTCGCCGCAGGCGAGTTTGGTCTTTAGAGGTGGCCACTGAGATTAATCGATTTGGAACTATTAGGGGTGCTCAATTCTTAGGTCGACCTGGTCAGGTCGCCGTTTAATTCGAAAAACATTTGATCCTTTGATCGGCTGTCTCGGCTGCGCGTATCTCAAGATCCAAACCCAAATCCACCTCATCTACACAGCAAAAAAGCTTTTGGTGTGGCCTCAATGGTGTTTGAGGATACCCAGATACAGATCAATTGCTTTTTTTTTGAAGATCAAGAGGCAATTGACACCGAACTCTTTGTGGATGTATCGATACATCAGAGGTCCTCGAGATTTCTGCACTAAATTGGGCCGAAATTGGTTGACAGTATGAATGTACAAAGTTGTGCGCGTGTACAACGCGTGTACAAGGAGATGGGGAAGAGCGAATGTACACAACGAGCAATCACAGAGTACTGGCAGAGTGATGGACCTTCGGCGATCAAAGGATCAAATGATTTTCGAATTAAACGGCGACCTGACCAGGTCGACCTAAGAATTGAGCACCCCTATTAGTCCTCGTTTTCGGACCTTTGGAGGATCTACTAGAATTTTCCTGGGAATACTCCGCCGACGATGCCAGCCGCGGGGTCATTTACATTCTATATGATCACCAAGGTTGATGAGCATGGATACCACATTTTTAATGGTCAATCCACCTTGAAATTTGCTGAGGTCCTCCATAGATGGCCAGCGCAAATTTCAACATACCTTCACATTTTATCAAGAGGCTGTGTACAACTTGGACATCCCTCTTGTGTCGGCTAACACTACTGTGCTTAGGGCTGATAAAATAATATCACGAATAGGTCTCTCAGTCCGCGAAGAAAATGAATATGAGCCTTTCCATCCATTTTTAGTACACCTATTCTATTACCTTGTTCTGCGTTGAGAGTTCAAGCTTGGGTGTCGGACTTGTCGGAGTTTTGATCCCGAAGGAGGTTCTGACAAACTCGACCACAAAATCGGATCCTCCGCCACCGTCATCATGCCGCCCAAGCGAAAGCCAACCCTGGCTGAACAATAACTCGTGGTGGCGTGCTTCGCGGCATAGCCCACTATCTGTGACTTCTGACTGCCCAATAAATTATCTCGAATTGGTTCGAAGACAAAATTGTGAGCAAGCAGGGCCAAACGCAGAAAATATTCTGCAGCTTGCTTCGGCGGGGGTAGATTTTCATGAAATTTATGCTGGACACCCTTTCAGTGTTCACGCTGTCGATTCGGCCATAAGATTGGCGGGCATTTCACTCCTGCGCCTCGAAGATGCAAAATTGTGAGAAAGCAGGGCCAAACACATAAAATATTCTCTAACTTGCTTCGGCGGGGGTGAATTTGCCTGAAATTTATGCTGGAAACACTCTCAGTGCTCGTGCCGTCGATTCAGTCAAAAATTCCCGGACCATTCCACTCCTGCGGCTCGAAGATGTAAAATTGTGAGAAAGCAGGGCAAAACGCAGAAATATTTTGCAACTTGCTTCGGGGGTTAATTTTCATGAAATTTGTGCTGGACACCCTCTCAGTGTTAACGCCGTTGATGCACCCAAAAAAATACTGGGCATTCCATTCCTGCAGCTCGAAGATGCAAAATTGTGGGAAAGCAGGGCCAAACACAGAAAATATTTTGCAGCTTGCTTCGGTGGGGTTAATTTGCCTGGAATTTATGCTGGAAAGGCTCTCAATGTTCGTGCCGTCAAACCAGCCAAAACTCCGGTCGCCATTCCACTCCTGTGGCTCGATGATGCAAAATTGTGAAAAAGCAGGGCCAAATGCAGAAAATATTCTGCAGCTTGCTTCGGCGGGGGTTAATTTGCCTGAAGTTTATGCTGGAGACCCTCCCAGTGTTCATGCTGAAATCAGCCGAAAATTCGGGGGCCATTCCACTTCTGCGGCTCGAAGATGCAAAATTGTGAGAAAGCAGGGCCAAATGCAGAAAATATTCTGCAGCTTGCTTTGGCGGGGGTTAATTTGCCTGAAGTTTATGCTGGAGACCCTCCCGGTGTTCATGCCGTTGATGCGGACAAAAAATCGGCAGGCATTCCACTCCTGCGGTTCAAAGATGCCAAATTTTCAGCCGGCAGAGCCAAACACAGAAAATAAATATTCTGCAACTTGCTTCGGCAGGGGTTAATTTGCCTGTAGCTTATGCTGGAAACCCTCCCGGTGTTCACACCTATGATTCGGACAAAACATCGGGGGGCATTCCAATCCTGCAGCTCGAAGATGCAAAATTGTGAGAAAGCAGCGCCAAACGCAGAAAATATTGTGCAACTTGCTTGAGGGAGGGTTCATTTGCCTGAAATTCATGCTAGAAACCCTCCCGGTGTCCACGCCGTCGCTTCGGCCAGAACTTCGGTGGCATTCCACTCCCGGGGCCTCGAAGATACAAAATTGCGAGAAAGCGAGGCCAAACACGACAGGATTACCTTGATAACGATACGGCGCAAATATCCCGTTGCCAGCTACTATCCCGATACGGACTCAGAGATCATGGCGATCCAAAACATGGATACCGAATTTTGATAACCTTCAGCTCAAGCAAGTAATTGTCCTTCACTTCACGTGTAAAACTCCTTGGGGGTCAAATTCATCATATTCACTTCACATGCCGGCGCGGTAATCAGTGCTCTTCGACGTTCCCACCTCGGCCTCAATTTGTGTGAAAGAGAAAATAGGGAAGACCACTACTAATCGGGCGAGAACATGTCTCTCGGCGGAGCACGCTCTCAATTAATTTGACACTGCACAATTGGTGCCGGGATCCCATCTATGCCAGTAAATATATGACGCGTGTTAAGATGTCGTTTCTGGCGGTATTCTGGGTCATCCACACTTACCAGTATAGTCCGAGCCTAATGCAACCCAGAATTAATGCACGTTTCTGTTGAGCATCACCATGTTGATTTTGAGATTGTCACAGAGCAAGTTAACAGTTGCAGCCGCATTAATCACTTCGTCCCCTCCCATTGCGCGCCGTCCACTTGCGTTATTGTACACACACGGGTGACATGAAGCATGTGCCAGAGAATTTTGGGGCAGAAATCGGTGTGATACTGAATGCGAGAATGGAGTCGGGACGGACCGAGGTCTGAAATTTGTAATACAGGCTTCAGGCGAAACAAACGATATCTAATACTCAGGAATCTGGGAAGTTGGAATAGTTGGTTAATGTCCTCCCCTTGCAGGCAACTCAATTCCGCTCCTCTCCGCCCTGCTCTCCACCCTCGTGGTTGAAAGCGCCAGCCTGGGTTGAAAGCGAGAGCGAGCGTGACGGCTATCGTGGTCAACTGGCATTATTGGCCATTTGTGAGCGCGAGATGTTACTGTCCTCGCACTTGGCTCATGTTTATTTTCGGCATTATTTCCAGTGGACCCCTCTCCAGCGATCAATCAGTGTTTTACATTTTCAAACTCGTGACCATATTATAATATTTACACAATCCTTTACATTTTCAAATGCGTGACTCTATTGCCCTTGCTGCAATCCTTTGTATTTTCAAACAATTTCAATTCCAGCACCGTCCCAGAGCCAGTTTTTGAACCGTTGACCTGCAATGGATCGCCCTGACCATTCCGCTCATTTTCAGCTTGCATAGCATACGTCGGTAGACGTGGTACGCGAAACCGTGGGAATCGATCGGTGATCTCGGCGATCTTTCTTTACATGCTCGGCGCATAAGCGTGCCCGACACCTCCCAGTTCCGATACGAAGAGGAGTCAATGATTCCATTTCAGCGACTGTTGAAAGGGTCCCAATCCATATCAGAATGAGATCCTTCCCAGCAATGACTTTTCATCATCATTTACTTACCTGATTTGATTAGTGCAGGCCAAAAATACGATACGAAAAATTTAATTTTGAATATATACAAAATATGCGCATACGATACATTGACCGTAGCTGCTTAATCCAAGTAAGCCCCGGATTCGGCTTCCTCGGGCTGTGAATACTGTGTACATATGTATCTTTTGGATCTCCGCTCTTGAAGCAGTCAATTCGTAGTTCCCACAATGTGCGGCTCATCCCAAGTTCCTTTTATCCATGTTCCTCCCACACACTTCGATGATCGCCTCCAACTGGCGGCGGAGATGGTAACAGAATCCGAACCGACAGGCCTTCTTCGAAGACGGTGCACGCACCACGCATTTTTTCCTTGGCCACTGCCAACGGGCTGCATTGCAGACGATCTGTACTCGCAAATTACATGTAATTTTTGTGTCGCCTACCAGAGGACTCGCTTCTGGCCCACGAACATGATTCCACAAAAAATTTCATACCCATATCCCGGCAAGGTTTGTGCAAACACGGCTGGCTTTGCATCTGTCTAAATAAGGACGCAATCGCCTGGAATGCTTCCGGACCAAAAAGAAATCGGATGGGACAGTTCTGCTTGAAATTTCGCTGCGTACAGAAGCAGTTGCAATTAGCCAGTAAAGCTGGCCTCCTGTCCTTTCGGAGCACAGTTGGCACATGAAACACTACTGTATCTTTCCCTTCAAATCGGTAGTCACGCGTCACGCACCCCTCTGTCGATCACGAACGTTGGTCGAGGTCACGCGTCACGCGAGCCTCTGTCGAACGCCATTCGAACATTTTATTTTCGGAATGTTGGCGGCCAACAATCTGAAAATTTGTGATGGAATATGTGGAAGACGTCACTCCAACGTTTTGAAAACCTTGCATATTTGCAGTGCGAGTTCGAACACACCTACTCCTGAGGGATTCTGACCACAATTGAGCTCGTAGCGAGTGTTCTAAGCAAAATATCGCAAAACAGAACAAAAAGGCCCGCGCCTTATGTAACGCAAATTGCTGTAAACTATGAAAAAATATATAGGCAATCCACAAAATTGCCAAAACAGCTATTTTCAGGATTGTACTGCCATTTTCGCTGTTTTGGCCATTTTGCAGGCCGTGTAGCACTCAATTGCCTGTATATTTTTGCATGGTTCAGCTGGTATAATGAATGCTCGTACCTTGGACTACAAATTGGGTGATTTGGATTATTGTGAGAAAACCCTATGCTGAGTTGACAAAAACAGCAAGAGAGTGGTTTCTGATGTTTAAGCAAAGTTGATGGCATATCAACTTACAGTGATGTGATAAAATTCTGGAAGTATTTGTGTGGGTCCGTGATCATCCCTGCTACATTTGATTCAGCAGAAGGTATGTTGAGAAATCACTGTGGCACCCAAAAATGGGGCTACATTTTCACCAATACTCTAAGACAAACTTTTTGCTGAGTTAGTATATATTCATTTGAAGCCCTGTTTCAAATCTGGCATGCTGAGGTGATAGCCAGCAAAATTTATTATACTTCACTTTCCTTGAAAAACCTTTTTCCTTCCTGCGCAGAACCTTTTGTGTTGCGGGTGGGATCAGACGTGTTTGCCGAGACATGAACCAGACCAGCAAATTCTATCGCATGAGCTTCAAATCTGGCGAAATTTCAAGCCGGACTGTCGATTCAGATTTCCTTGTCGTGCGCTCCGGAAGAGGGATTGCGTCCTTAATTAAACAGATGCAACGAAAACGGCAAATTTCGCACCGCGTCAGGTCATTTGAAGCCCGGTTTCAAATCTGGCATGCCGAGGTGATCGCGCCCTCGCACGTAGTATTTTGGTTACCTGTGATTCACGGCCGTCACATTTGCGTGGCTGATCGAGTTGTAAGGTGACCAGGGAGCCGGTTTATCGCTGCAGTATTTTAAGAAGGTGATTCCAACAAATAAGGACACATGGCCGCCCGGATCCTCCCTCTTGGGACACCAGCACCCCTACGCGAGCTCTCATCACCGTCAAAAATTTGGCGGCCGCAATTATGTGATTACTGCGCTCGTGGACGTATGATGACAACAAACTCACGGAAGAAATGTCGCGAATTGTCTGAGAATGTGGAGAGGTTAAAAAACGAGCTTCATTTGGAACACCAATTTCAGGAGGTCGAGAAGCTTTATCGAGAGTTTCTGGAAGGTGGGCTTCGGCGTACCGTTAACAATGGGATTAGAATTTATCAAACGTACAGAGATTATTCACGAAATGACAGAAGACGTGATGAAGAATGCAGAGGATATGAATGCCCCGGAGAACCCCTTGTAATTTCTCCCGCAAGCGTAGGACAAAGATACATATCATACGTCGGAGGCAAAGCTTCTGGATTATGAGCGTGTGAGGTTTTCATCCGAGGCGCAGAACCTCCGCATTCAACCCACCAGTCCAATGAGAGAGGTTGTATTGACTGCAACTGGTGAAGAGATTGGTACGGAGTCCCCGGAAAGCCCAAATTTTGAGCGGGTCGATTACGGCGACGACAGCAGAGCAGGCAAGCTTCAAAGTCCCTCGCAGTTGAAGAGGTAAGGAGATGATAAAAACCTGCCCGAGTTATCACATGCTAAGAGGAAGACCGGAAGGAGGAGACGGTCGCGGAGAGCCAGACACTTTGGAGGGACGTCGACACGATTTCAGTCACCATTACCTGAGTACTGATGCGTATCAATAGTTCCCGCCCCAAGTGGTCCGCCAGAAGACGAGGAGAATGCACTCAATCCGTACAAACAAAAGGGGGTCGCTGGGATACGGGCAAAGCCGAAGGAAAAACGACAGGAGGATTGCAGTCACAGAGACGAGTGCACCACCCGGTCCCAGGCTCAAGATGTGACTGCTGACGTGGAACCGATCACTTCGGTTGAGGTTCTGAAATCTCAGTTCCAGATTCCGATGAGATCTACCGGCTACCTTAGAGTTCCAGACCTCGAGCTTCAGCTGAATTGGCACATAGCACATCCAATCAAGGAGAGCGCCGATTCAACGGAAACCTCAGCATCAGGGATCCCGACCACAAAGAAAGAACGCGGAAACCGGCAAAACCTCTTCAAGTTGCTCAAAAACGCGATCGAAAGCCGCGCCCGGATCACGAACAACAGATCACCAATGATTTATTGTGACATCTGCTCAAATTATATATTTCACTGCTGAAACCGTTCATTTTGGGTGAAAGCGATGCGGAAAAGCAGTCTGATCATCCCCACCGAACACATGACCAATCCGGAGCCCGACCTCCGAGCCGTGGCTTCAGGGGAACGTAGCATTTTGGCATGCCGTGGTGAATTTTAGTGTACACGGAAATTCTGACAAGAAATATTCTAATACGATGTATAACTTGATGATTGGTGCATCATCAGGGCCAAAGAGTTGGTTCCAGTTTTCAAAATATAATAGTGTTTCACCGGTACACTTTGGCACCATACTCAAAAGAGAAAGTCAAACGGAAATCATTGTTTAAACACAAGTACGAAGCCGGATTTGAGAAAGTTGTCCAATACATCAAATAGGACGAAATCATGCGTTCCGGCCTGCCTACCTCTGTCTACGGGGGTAGACAGAGGTTGCCGACACGAGATCGACACAGATGGGCCGAGGTTGATCTACATACACGAGTCTACATTATGTAGACCCATGTATATGGACTTTGGCTACTCTGGTAGATGCACCTCGGCCAACCTCAGGCTCCCGATTGGGTCAATCTCAGCCTCGTATAGCGTGGCCATCCTGCAGATTTTTACCAGCGGCCACGTTGGTCTACGTTGGTCTACCTCTGTCTACATTCGTTTACGTGAAGTAGACCAATCTAGACCGACTGTGTCTACCCATGTGTCTACCCCTGTAGATGGACCCTTGGTCTACCTTCAGTCTACAATCTACAAGAGGCCGGAACGCAGTGAATTTTGGCGCAGGTTTGCGCAACCTCGGCGCAGCACAAGCCAAACCCAAGGGTCAGGCTTCGTAATTTTGTTGGAGGCGTATATACTCACAACTTCGACTGTAGAAATGGTCCCCTAGTACAGTCGCAGACAACCAAACAAGGCAAGTTCTGTTGTGGCCGAACCGTCAATTCTGGACTGAAACTGAGTTCAGAATCAGAATTAGCGTGAAAAATGGTGTCTATTGCATCCCCTCCGAGGTTTTTCCCACGAGGGATAAGGAACAGTCAATATTTTGGGCCAGCTCAACGCAAATTGTGACCAGTAAACCCGGGGTACCTGGATGCCAGAAACTCAACTTGATTGTAAGTTGCTGCTTCAAGATGCTGAATCAGGTGTAAATCGTAGGTTGAAGGTCGGTTGAACGGCGCAGGAAAATTCCAATTTTCGCGATTTTTTACTTATCATTTACCATCCGACTATCCCTTCCTTCCGCGGTGCAGCCGAATCAATTGCGGGCAACTCCCCGAATCAATGGCAAGCTGTCTGACCAAACAAGCAGAGTGGTTCCTGGGGTCCTCACACCCTATGCCGCACTCAGATCACACGGCGCAGCACGGATCAGCAAGCAGATCGCTGCACGGTGAGCAGATCGCTCTACGTTGCCATAGATATCTGTGGCGAAATTATACCACGAACACACAAGCATACAAGCCCCCCACATCCATGTCGCTGAGCAATTGCCTCTTTCATCCTCAACCCCCATTGCGGCAGTGATGTAGTCCACGTCGCCATTTCCGGGGGCGGACGGTTTCTATGTATGATTGAATCGAATTATATTCGTAATCGGGTTAAAAAATTATGCACAAGGCAGAAGGTGACGTTCCCCGGAGCATACTCAACCTCGATGTTCTCGAGATTGGTAACGTCTCGTATGTATATCTGGGCTCGCAGTGGCATGAGGACGATAGCATAGAACCCAAATGTAGGAACTCCCAAAACAATACAGCTCAAAATGAAAGCTCCTGCCACGATGATGATATTAGACCCGGCCCTGTCGCAGATCTAGACGCAAAATTCCATCTGATAGATATAGGCGGCTCACCTTATGAGTGGCCGCGCAATGGATCGATTGAGGAGAATGCTCAAGGGTGTATACAGAGGCGTCGCTTGCTTGCAGCCAAGAACGCAATTTTTTGTCGGAAAACTGTTGTCGGGGATTTCAGAAGCGTGGCGACGCGGAATATTATTGAGATTATCAGCCCAACTAGGAGTGGAACGAAGAAGAGGGCGTCGTAGGCGAGAACCCGGACAAAATGGCACATTACGGTCAGAAATCAGCACGGGCCACCGAGAATCAGGATGACGACCAAGGATCTCACCGCCAAGTTCGATAATCACCACTATAACTGGATGACGATCAGTTTGTCTCCGGCCGAGGTTGATTTCCGGAGGACGTAAAATCGGCCTGAGATCCAGGATTAGGAGGAAATAAGAGGTTTCTTCAGAGTTTATCGCTCGCCGTATGCTTCATTGAGCCCGCTGGAGGAGCACAAGCTAGGCGCCCACCGTCAGCTGTCACGAGCTGTGGCCACAATCATTATCTGCTGAGATTGGGGCATCACCTTATATAATGAATAGTTCCGTATTCCTTCATTATTTGCCATCGTGCATCGGTGGGCGTCAGTATCGGACCGCGGTGAAGCCTCTACGGAGAGCAGCGGAGGGTGTCAGAGGGACGAGAAGAACAAGGAGCTTACCTAACCTTCGCGGCTTTGCATCAATTTCCTCTTTCGGATACGCCGTTGCTTTTTCTTGGAAAAGCTTATACATGCTGTGTAGTGGTTTTCATTGCGCGTGGATCATCTCAGAATGGGTCGTGGTCACCAAACAAACTGCCGTTGGAAATTTGATTCGAGTTTGGCGAAAAGATATCCGTCTCAGAGTGTACGCAGCGCGACGGCGTTGGCGCGGGGTGGTAGACCTTGCCAAGTATAAGCGAGTTTGCTTCCTCCATGCAGACGACGTACAGTAAGTCGTAGGTCCTCAGTCGCACACAATAGAGTAAGACTCCTTATTTACCTGTAGACGACGTACAGGACATGTAAGTATAAAAATAGACATGTATATTAGTCTGTAGTTTACCGCGCCACTGATGTATGGAGGGTAGGGTTGTTACATAATCTGCGGAGTTTGAATTTGTTCCCACGGCCCTTCTACACTTGTAGCTACTCCCCTCGCTAGATTCAAGGGGCAAACTGCATTAGAATGGCATTCTAAAGTAAAAGGAGCCCCTACAACATATATTCCTTGACCATTTCCAAATCACTTCGCCGCCTCTTCGGGTAGCGGCCCGATGCCGACCCATCAAATTTCGGCATCGTTGCTCTTCTACTCTGGCATTGAGCTTTGGCTGGAGAAGTCATTGATTTTGGGTTACTACACGTAGATACACACAAATTTTATCGAAATCCGCGTTGCACAAGGCATTTTGAGAACCGAAAATTTTAAGATTACATAACAAGGTCGGGTACCGATCAAAGATCAAAGGGAATTGACAGACTACAACAAAGCACAGGTACGAGCACTTTTTTGTTGTAGCGTCTGTTTATAAGAGACTACATGTATATAGAATGCCAACATACCCTAGTCTGTAGTTAACCGCGCCACGTGTATTGGTGGCCTGCTTATTACAAATCATCGGAGTTTGAAATCTTGCCATGCCTGTTTAGCACCTCCAGGACCCCCACCTTCAAACTTCCAGAGAGAAAGGATATTTAAATGCATTTCTGACCCCAAAGGGCTCTTCAAATTCTTCTCTTTCACCTTCCATTCTGGTGGAATAAAAAGAGTGGATTTGTCATCTGTTGTTGATCTCAAACTTCGAATCACTCTGCCGCCGCGAGTTGGGGGGACAAGTTGTTCAAATTATGCTAGTAAATACTATAGGACTTCACATTTGTGAAAAACACATTCCGGAATGCATACCAGCATCCCACATATTTTTGGGTTTTGTAATAAGCAGGCCAGCGATCGTTCGATCGACCTTATCAACAGACTACAACATGCGAGGCATGAGCACCAAAATTGTTGTAGCGTCTGTCTACGAGAGACTAAACATACCCTCAGTCGCACACAATAGAGTAAGACTGAGTGAGGGACGTCCGATGGCTCTGCACCCTTTTTATAATAGGCGCGGCATCTAATGGATCCGGACCGGGAGGCAGCACAGCAATGGAACCTAGAAAGAAATAGAGAATAACTATCGTTGCTCGCCATACAAGGCGATAACGGTGTCGCCGTTCCTCAACACTCCAGATTTTTGAGCCGCCAGCCTCTATTCCTCTGTTCAAAATGTGCTTCCTCAAAAAGTTGCGCTGCCCAACACACGTACTCTGGATATTGGTTGTGCAAGGGTGTGTTTATAGACAAGGCCCTGCACCGTGCTCAAGGTCCACATACATCGGCGAAGGAGCTGGAGCAACACAGTTCTACCACCATTGTGTTCCACCCCCGAAATGGACTGTCAGTCTTCATTTGACATCTTTCAAGAAATGACAAGCTTTACGACCCGTGCCTTTGGCACGGCTACTCGCTCCGCTCGCAGCCGCCCTCCAGCAGGGTCAACAGCTTGTTGGGGCTCTGCCCCAAACCCCGGGGGTAGCTCCACATCTTATCTTAGTATATGTTTTAAAGCAAATAAAATTTATAACATTGTACCAAACAACCTGCAAACAATCCTTTAGTTAGACTGGTTGACTTCCCATAAGCATAGATAGCTTTTTCAGAATATATTTGTATTTCTGGCAGCGATGCCGAGGCACCTGTCAGGACCCCATCAGACCTGAATCTCGGAATTTCCGGTTTTGACCGCCTTTCAAACCTTAATTTATTTCAGTCTGTAGGGGGGGTCCCTACCCCACTTCAAGATTATATTTGTGTTGAATAAACAGATTTGGCAAGGTTGCCAACATCCCTGACCGAATTGGGTTGTTTTCTCGTGGTCTCTTTCAACGTGACATGTTTCTCATCGGATTCTCGACAGGATTCTATGGTTCCCCCTCACATCTTGGACCTATGAAATCAAAATAGGTCCGAAACCGAGTTGAAAAGCACGCCGAAAACGCGTCCAAACCACAGCTCGCCCCATTGGTCTCATTGTGGAGTGAGAATGATGTTACTGGGGCAAAACTGTATCCAAAATGAGTCTGCTGCAGGTTCCCTCGAGCAGTCACATGTCGAGTGGGTGGATTGGTTGAATGGACAAAGGAAGAAAAGATGGTGTTGAATACATGTATGAACCTATTGAAATATAATGCTTGCGGGAACCGCACTGATTAGAATTTAGGACTAAACCTTGTATGCCAGCATTGCTGGCACCCCTTAGATATTCGCTGGATAATATCCATTCTTACGGGAAGTCAACCACTTCTGAACCAATTGAGAAAAATGTGTACATACCATACTTAAAGTAGAACCTCTGGGTAGACAATATTTTTTGTGGCCATGCCAGCATTGTTTTTGAACAGTGCTTTAACTCTTTGACTCAAAGTGCATTGAGAAAGTGCCACATATAACTGCATGGGCGAAGACATTGGTATGAAGGTCCAGACCAATTTGATCAACAGACTGGCCCTGTGATTTGTTTATAGTCATTGAAAAGGCGAGATGAATGGGGAGCTGTCGACGCTTCATGCCAAAAGCAATCTGCTTCACCAAAGGACTAATTGAGATGCATGGGATGAAGGCCTTTTTGCCACTGTGTTCTCCACTGATCAGTTGAATTTCAATGACATGAGGTGGTATTTTGTAAGAATTCCTCGGGAGCCATTGCAGAGACCTTGTGATGCCTCTAGATTTCAAAGGACCATAATCAGACATCCAACCTTTAATTTTAGTTTTGCCAGGGGCAGTCCAGAGGTTCAAATAGAGTTAAGATATTGAATAGGATATTCAAAATGATTGTTGTCAACATCCCCCTCTTTGATTACAGAATCTGCATTGCAGAAAACTCCTGGTTATTATACGCAAAAGCTATGTCAACACTACAGTCAAAAACAATTACAATGAAGGCCTGCATTTTTTATTAACAAATGACTCAAAAAAAAAAAGAGCAGAGATAGATTGGCACAAAGACACACACAAAACGGAAGATCAGATTAGATTTCAGAGAGATAGGGGCAAAGGAGCGAAGCAACTGAGGAAGCAAAATAATTGAGAGGAGAGAAAAGAAACAGCAGAGGGCATTGAGAAAATACCTACAACAGCCAGAGAAGTGTGGGATGCAAGAGGAAACAGAAGTGCAAGCTATCGGACCTCAAATAGACCTCAGTAAACCTCGAGGCAAAAACGATTTGATTGTCGGAGATCAATAGCCGTTGTCGATCGAGGCGTGGGAACCGGCGGCAACATCTCGACAGCCGGCAGCGAGAACTCGACAAAGTCTCGTGATTTATGCATGTGACTTATCAAAGTGGCTGTGCGTCCTCTTTTCAAGTATAGGATTTACGAGTGTCCATTTACAGGCTCCTTCACGCAACTCGAGTCTCAAGCCCTCAAAAAAACAACTTACCCATAATGTCCTCATAATAAAGATCCGCTGCATGATGTCTCGAAGCGCTGGCGCTCCGAGCCGGCTCCATTTTTATTCGGCGTACTTTGTTGGCCTTTTATCCGCATGTCCAGTATGGCCGGTTCACTTCATTGCTCCCCGCCAGTCCTGATCCGCCTGAAGTTGATGAGGTCAAAAGGGTGGGTACTTTCATTGCAACGTGTAGAGTTTGCCCCTCACTCAATGCATATTCTGCTTTTACCAATTTTCGTGGGATTTTACAAGGGATGAATATTGTTTCTTTTCACATTCCTTCACCTAGTACAGTATTGGTATACTATGTGGCCGGTCAGCTGGAATCCAGTCTGACCTGGCGGCGTTGGAGAATTCTCTTTCCAGGAGTGATGGGCATCCCAGACGCCCGTATCCTGATATTGCTATAATTTGGGCTTTCTTTTGGTGACGACGTGGCTTTGGGACTTGCGACGGGACAACATTGAGGTGGCACGGATGACACGACAGCATCACAGAGCTTGAAGTGGTGTGGATGAGGTCTTGAATACAAGAAATGGAAGCTCTTGAGGCGTGTAACTCGCAGCGAGACGGGCAGAAGAAGGCAGCAAGGAGGAGGGAGAAAGCTGGGGGCATCGTGGCGAAAGAGAAAAGAGGACGTGGCAATGTCGTGAGCCAAAAGATGGGATCACGCTGATGCAGTGGCATCAATTGATGGACGTCCTTGGCATTTCTTGGCGAATCCTACAGCTGACATGATCCTACTAGTACTTGATCCCCAACGACGACGGCAAGAAGAAAGTATTCGTATTGAATAATACATGTTTTCCCCCGTTCCGAGAATGGTGCCTACTTTCCAAGCAAGTTTAGTCTCAACTCTGGTGTGCATAAAATGCTGGCTCCACTATGACAGCCATGCTCATAAGTAAAACCCGGCATGCTCCGCCACGACAGTCCCTCCATATTAGGTTAAGGCTCAAACTCTCAGTTATAATTCTTTGCCCTAGTAACAATTAAACTATAGAAAAGCGGTCAACGTATCGGTTGTCGATTGAAGCCCGCTATTTTATTTTGAAAGTGGAGTTCCGAGCAGTGATAATGTCTCCCAAGTCATAGACTCCGATAAAAAAAGTGAGGAAGACGTCTGAGGCCTGTAATAACAAATGTGCTTGAATCCACTCTTACTTTCCTAATTGGGACAGCGGCGTTGCATGTTCCTACTTGCCTAATCGGGACTCCAAAACGGAATTTGGGCGACATCCAAAAGCATAGCCAAAAATGTTGCCAATCAATATTAATATTAAGGTACTATTCATGTACTAATTGAACGATAAGACAGTAGACAGTATAATGTAACTGCAGTATGGGGGGAAATAAAGAGTGTTTAAACCCTGTGTTGTACATTTTATCTCAATGGATTGCTTTCTAAAGAGCCAATCGTTCGAAGAAGAGAATATTCACTGAACATGAGTATATGTTGGCCACTAACTCTTGAGGCTAATGCTTAGCTGGGCTGTTAAATGAACATAAAATGACATGAGGGGTTATTTCTACACACAAAAAAGATACTTTGGGTTTACTCGGTACGCAGAAACTCCAGGATGACGGTCGCGCCGACCACAGTTGCTATGGTCGCAAATGCCTGCTGAATTTTCCGCCGTATGACAGAGAGGACCATTTCTGGGGAGGCGCCTTCAGGAGGCTGGTGAGTATATAGGGAGACACGTAAGGGGAGGATCCTCCGGCATCATCACAGCTTCCGATCGAATGCTTTTAGTATGATGATCACATTAATTATAAAAGGAAATCGCTGCCCATCAGATTCTGCCATTGACAATCACCGCCGCTGAATTGTGCTTCGAGAACTGCTGATAGAAATTCCCGCTATTAGTACAGGTTCTTATGGATGTTGCAACCTCCCACCCTACGACCCATACCACAACCATTCCTCCCCTGAATCTGCCTCCGCGTAAGTAAATCATCTCATGATCACAGATCAGTCAGCGTCGTAACCCGGCTTTTTTAACTAAACGCCGAAACAGTTCCTTTCCCACTTTGCCGCATCTTTGCGCTTCCCCAGCCCCATTTCCAACGCCTGTAACTATAGGAGCAAGTGAAACGACGGAAGAGCCGACGACATGGGGAAAGGCGTTGCACGGGAAGGGTTCGGAGTTTTGGCGTCTGGACTCTGAAAAATAGGCCAAAAAAAAGTGTTGTGGGGAGAAAAAGTTATCACGAAGGTCCCTGATCTTTTCGAGCCTTTGTGCATTCTTTACCCATTTGGTATTTGTGGACCTGTGTGTACCGCATGTTTGTCCTAATTGGAGTGGAGATCGCACATTCTCGATATAGCAGCGGATGTGGAATTTGTCCTTCAGTTGAAAAAGCGTGGGCGGAGTTTGAACCGATTTTCTCTGGCGCCCAATTTCTTCTGGGATGAAAACGACCCAGCAGCCGATCCACCAATGGACACCACCGCAAGCCTTGCAGGCCCTTCTTCAGCGGGCCCACAACGTGCAGGGAAGCGGCCGCGGGCAACTATGGAGGATGTGGAAGACGAAGATGACCGCTGGACCCAGGACTTCCCTTCAAAGTCTCGAGCCGGCGCAATTCTAGAGGAGTGTAGTACTCAGTTTGAAAAAATCCGCCAGAAACAGAAGGAAGGAGGAGAGGCGCCATGGTATCCCTTCGAGAGTGAGGACGAATGGGAGCTGGGCCGATGGCTGATGACCTCTGGCCTCAGTCAGACCAAGACCGATGATTATCTAAAACTCAAAGCGGTGCGTACCTTGCAATAAATACCCCTTTTCTCAAGCTCACAGCATGCAAAAGGTTCGAGAGGGTATCAATCCTTCATTCCACAACAACGGGGCCTTTCTCCAACGTATCGATGCGTTGCCTGATGGTCCCGGGTGGTTCGTCCATCCGTTCAAGCTGGTTGGCGACGAGCTGGATGTGGACAACATCCCGAAGGAATAGTTGAGATGTGGTATAGGGATCCGCTGGAATGTATCAAAGAACTCCTGGGGAACCCGGCGTTCACAAAGCAGCGGTATGAGCCATGCCGCATCTTTAAGGGGAAAGACGAGAATGGAGAGGACATTAATCAAGAGCACAGCGAGATGTGGACTGCGGAGTGGTGGTGGAAGATTCAGGTACATGTTCAGCTCAATCCTAGCGTCGAATCGATGTTCACCTTATGTGGAACAAGATGGCATTAAGAGTAGTACTATCTAGTACTCTTCCGTCACCGTGACGACGGATCACCCGGAAATACGACAAAGTCGTCTCTAATTTACCACACAGTTGTTATTTTTCGCGGGGACCACGTTCTTTCAACCCCGCTCGACAGTCCACCCAGGGAATGCGTTTACGCACGATACGCCGTTGGATGCAGCGCCTGTGTGGGACTCTGGCCAATAGGTTCAAGGTTGGCACCGGGCCAACCCATCATTACCCGCTAACCAATACCCACTACAACCCTGGTCTCCCTGGTCCAATCGGCCGGGAGTCTGTCTTCATCCTGGAGGATTCCAGCCCATGTTTTCAGCACCAATGGTTTTTTGAGTGCTTTAGCGCCTTACTTGGCTTTCACTGCATTTTGACGGCTTCTGGAGCCACGTGAGTCCAGATTTGGCGAGCCTTAGCCGAGATCGGTCGAGACGTCTCGGCAGGGCCAGGCAGACCTTGCCGAGGCGTCTCGACCGATCTCGGCTAAGGCTCGCCACGTGGCTCCAGAAGCCGTCAAAATGCAGTGTTTGTTAATAGATAGGCAGTCAATTCCAATCCTCACATTTAACACGTGTAACCAGCGATTGCGGATCTCGGTAATTGTTGAGGGGTCTTTGCCATTGAGGACTCGTTCATTTCGTAGGCGCCAGATGAGGTGGGCGGATTCTGTGATGACAATTCTGTACAAACGCGTCGTGCTCGCGTCAGTTTTACCAGGGAGATTTCCTTTTTTAATGAGGCCACATACCATAACGTCACCCATGAGTGGGGGTGGCATTTCAGTGCCGGTTCTGAGTTTCCAGAGCTCCTTGCAAGCTTCCAGATTGCCTCCTGTCCATTTTCGTCGCATTGGGTAAGGATGTGTTCCATACTCTCGGGGATTCCGCACTTATTGCACGTTCCTCTATCTTCGAAGCCGGGGAAGTGTCTCCAGTGGTCTCCGAGGGCATAGCCCTCGTGTATGACCATCCAGAGGAAGAAGCGGATGCTTCTTGATATGTCTTTGTGTCGGACTGACCTCCAAATCTGTGTTGCCGTTGGGACATTATCACCCCCGCCTGCGGCAGCGTCTTGGGCATAGATTATATTTCTTGTGGTGCTGTGTCGGTCCAGTGCCTCTTGGTACTTCGCTGTGTCCATTTTCTGCGCGCGTATTATTTTATATGTCGATGATTGAGTCATTTTCTTAAGCTTGACACCCGGGACAAGTACTGCCCGGGGGATGTGCAGGTCTACTCGCTATTACAAAAAGTAACCGGAAATCGATTTATTACAGGAGATTACATGAACTGAGCTCAACCACCAACTATTGACAGACACCTGAGGATCCTACACGCAGATTCCCCAACTTATTTTGGATGAATGGGATCACCGGCACTGTCTAGAGCCAGAGAGAGATCAGCGATGCTGATGACAATTATGTCATCTCACGATCCGCCCAGAACATTGTCCTCAAATAAATAATCTGAGACTAAATGGAGAGGGGATTCAACATGGAGTGGGCTCTCATGAATCTTGGCCTCATTATAGACGTCCAAAACCAATGATATTTCCGTGGAATGAGCCAGCAAGCAGTGCTGCAATATTACGCCCCAAAATTGCAACATGCATCGGGTAAACCCCAATTAAACACATAATCTCTCCAAATTGGTGATTTAAATAGCTGTAACAGTCTCTCCAGAGTGTCCTAATTAGCTTTTGTTCAAGACCAAAACATTCAGATGCAAAATTAAGCCAAACATGGTGTGCAAAGAATTTGCCAAAATGAGCCAAAATGACTTCCTGAGTGTTTGGCTTATTCTCGTCATACATCAGCCTCCTAACCTTGTCCATGGTGGTAGAAATGTGTGAAACATACCCTGAATATGCCCCCAGCACAAAATACGCATCTAAAGCGTGTAGACGGGCGTGTTTTCAAACAGTTTTGGCCGTTTGAGGCAGAATCACGTGCGATCAAATCTATCCATTTATTGAGCACATAGAGACGGATTTCAAAGCCGATGGTTGCGTGAAGGGAGGTCATATATCGTAAAAGGCACACCCACCGTCTTGGAACCAAAAAAATCTACAAATTGATGCCATGATAATCCAATTTCCGGTTACTTTTTGTGATAGCGAGTATGATGGGTTGGACATTCTTCTTCCTGCCTTCATCTGCTAGGCGGTCGGCCATTTCATTGCCTTCGATTCCGGCATGGCCCTTGACCCACTCAAGGGTTGTGGGTGCCTTGCGTTGGCGAAGACGCGCTGCCGTGATCTTGATCAAGTGACCGTTCTCGGTATTCTCGAATCCCTCGTCCTCCCATCGTGTTAGGTTCTTGGTCAGGCCATCGATAACTAGCTTGGAGTCGCTCTTGATCTGGAGTGGGACGTCTATGGGATTTGATTCAATAGTTTCCTTCACTGCTAATATCTCCGCAACATTATTCGACTGCTTCAGTTCCTCCGGAACTCGTATGGCAAGGTTTCTATTGTCATCTGGCCCGTAGAATGCGCCGGAGCCAGCGCGTGCATCCATCCTGCCATTGTTCGTTGCGGATCCATCCGTATATACAACAATATCGTCTTCGTCTTCCTCCGGCTCCATACGGGTGTCTGGGGCAGTCGTGTCGCCCTTTTGGCCTTCCGTGAAGATGCGGAAGGTATCTCCTAGGTGGCCTTTGGTGGTGATTTTGGGGTTGAACAGTACCTCGTTCTTCCTAAGGTCGATGGGTGCGGGTATCGCGTTCTCGTAGTCCTCGGGCTGGGGGTTGAGCGGGTTCCATTTCGGCTCGAGTGAGTTCAGCAGTTGCCGTGCTTTAACGGAGCACTTGTTTGGGTTGGGGAACTGCGGGCACTCTGCCCTGGTGTCCTTGCATCCGTCGCATGCGCAGTTGGACCGGCCATGATGTCTGACCGTGTCGAGTCGCCTGGCGAGTATCTCAGTTTCTCCAACTGTCTTGACTTTGTGATTTGTCTTCAGGCATTTGACTTCGTCGCCTTTATTGAATATGCCACGGCCCGACAATGACTTTACATGGTACCAGTTGGTGGCCTCTCTCATTATCTCCCGTGAGAACGCGAGCCCGTCCATTCGGACCCCTCTCACTCGGGCGACTTTTAACATGTCTACGAGGTCTTTTGGTTTGATGGTCCATTTTGTCTCCCATGCTTGGAGGAATATGCAGGTGCGTAGGTTCTTATCTACTACAAGTTCTGATTTGGGCTGCATGTTGAGTGCTAGATATTCATCTGCGGCGAACCCCCATAGTGGGCGTGATGGGCCGAGGTCAAGATATGATTTTTGCCATGTTGCGGATATGGCTTCGTTGCGAGCGATGATGTCAAGGAGATTTCGGCCACCTATATCGATCGGTGCGTATACAGTCTCTTTGTTTACTGAGATGAGGCTCTTGTCATTCCACAGGAATGCTCGTATCCTACGTTCGAGTTTCTTTTCTACCTCGGGGGGCATGCCTTGGACTTTCGCAAGGTATTGTGTCATCCCTCCGACAACCATCATAATGATCAGTCTGCGCCCTTCCATTGTGGGGTTCCCTTTGTCCCATCTCTCCAGGGCATCGTCGATGTTCTCAATTGTTTTCGTCCAGGTGCTGACCTGGTCGACTTTATTTCCGATCCAGGCTCCAAGCGTGCGAATTGGTTCACCCTCCTTCGCAATTTTGATATGGTCTTTGATCTTTGTGCCGCCGATTCCGTTAACGGTGCGCGATGCGCACACCCGATTTCGATGAGCAAGCGACCCTATAGGTACGATTTCTGTCATCTCAATATTAAACTTCTCACCTGACGCAGTGCACCACTCCTCAAGGATATCCGGCAAGGATTGGAAGTCATCCTGGGATGACAGATAGACCAGTGTGTCGTCCGCGAAGAGCGTCGCAATTAACCTGTCATCAACCTCTTTCAGCTTGAAGCCTTTCAGGCCCGATTGCCTCAGCGCTTCCGCAAGCAGCTCTATTGCCAAATCAAACAGGAGGCAGGAGAGTGGGTCTCCTTGTCGAACTCCACGCGTAACCTTAAAGGGTCGCTCGCTCATCATCCCGTTGACTATTATGGAGGTGTATGCATCACTGTATAGGGTCTTGACAGTGTTAATAAATTCGTCAGCGATCCCAAACTTTTTCAACGCTTTCCATAGATAGTCGTGTTCAATTTTGTCATAGGCCTTCTCTTGGTCTAACGCAACAATGATTCCATTTTGTTCTGTGGCTTCAGCAAGCTCAATGACTCGTTTGGTCAGCCAGACCTGATCATATATATGTCGGCCCGGGACAAAGCCCGCCTGTGCTGGGTGTATCAGGTCTGGGGCAATTCGTGCTAGTTTAATTGTGAGTCCTTTCGTGAAGATCTTATAGTCAGTGTTCAGCAGGGATATGGGCCTATAGTTGGCAATTTCTGCAGGGTCATTCTTCTTATAGATAGGTGCCATCCAGCTTTTTGAGAAGCCGGTTCCGATTGCAACGCCGTGAGTTTCAATGTCGTTGTATAGCAGATGTAGGATACCGATGATATCGAACGCTGGTCTCCCTTGCGAGGTCCTTGTTTTGAATCGGGAGTCAAGTGTGCGCCACACTTCATATGGTATACCGTTGAGGCCAGGGGCCTTGTTATTCGCAGATAATCTTAGGGAGAGTTCGACGTCCCCCCGGGTAAGTTGTTTGCGCAGATCTTCTGTTTGTTCGCGGGTGGTCGTTCGAACTACCTTCTGGAGAACGACCTCAATTGTCGGATATCAGGTGTTGTGTCCCTTCGTACCCTCTGGATTCTGTTATGGTAGTTCCGGGCTATGGTAGCCATGCGCTGTGAGTCGGTTTCGTATTCGGCCTCTGACTCTGACAGCGGGTCATGGCCCGGTTTCAGCAACCTGCGGAGCACATCCCGTGGCTTCTTTGGCTTGTTGAGAGCAGACCAGTATTGGCCTATAACTTCGCCCTCAAGCCAGTTTCGTACCTGGGCTGACATTCTACTTTTGTGGTGTTTTTTGACATGGGTCTTAGCCAGTTTCTCTGCCAGAAGTGCGGATGATAATAAGCGCTCCTCCTCAGAGAGCGTGAGGTCATTATTTATGTTCTCGAGGTCATTCTCAAGCTTTTCGATCTCCTTTTCCGCTTTTGGGATAAGAATTTTTGCGCGTGCACGGGCTAGATCCCCGATCTCGGCCTTGAAGTTGGCCCACATGGTCTGTACATTTAGTGCGGGGTCTCGTACCGGCCAGTTTGCAGCCCTATAGGCTGCATCTTGGATTGCCATCCCTCTCTCATAGATGAATTCGGTGAGCACTTTGTCTTTAGTTATGTGGGCTGGCCATACCCATCTCCCAGGTCCTGTTGTTGGGGCTCCCTCTTCCGTTATCCGGGCTGAGACCATACGGTGGTCTGTCGAGATACCAACAGTTTGTATTCGCCAGTCATAGGTCTGCGCATACTTGTCGCTTCGCACATATATCCGGTCTATGCGGGATTGAGATCCACTGCCGGCATGGCGCGTTTGGGTATATGTGTATGCCCGGGTGTTTGGGTAGGTCTTGCGCCAGCCATCTCCGATGGGGTTTGTGTTAGAATGTGGCTGCTTACCTTAGCAAGCCGAATACGGGTTCCTACTCTCGGAACCGACACGCAGCTGCTCGCAGCTTATCCGGAGTTGTTCGCAGTAGTACGCGGGAGCCGCAGTTGACTCGCAGTAAGATATATGACTCGTATTTAGTTAGTATGACTTGTAGACAGATTTATTATGACTCACCTTTGTAGTATAAAGCTGTAGTAGTTAGCAGAACTAATTATCGACTTCTACAGTCTTCTCATATTCGTTCTAAGTTTCTAAAATTTTGTGATGGTACTCGATGAAAAAGAGATATTTCTGCCCAGAACAAAATGTGAGGGCATTGAGACGACCACTCCCTGCTGAGCATTTTGTTCGCATCGGAACGCCAGTGCAAGGCTATACAAGCGTAGGCACCGAGGAGCATTGTAGAACAGTATAGAATATTTGTGACTCGTTTGGACTCATTTATGACTGCGCAAGGCTGTACATGCAACGGTATTCAAGAAGCTAGTTTTCGTTCTATGTAGAATAACAATCTTGTCTTTCCCCACCATCCTCTGTGTAATACTGTAAGGTCGGACTAAGTCTACACGGTCACCCGTGTCAGGTAAGCTTCGTATAAACACACCGCGCTAAGAGCTTATGGGCCCCGCGCCCTGACCTTCTCCGGGGTAAAATAATTGGTTGACTTTTGCTGGATTATTCGCCCTTCCACAGGCTCCGGATTTGATTGTTGAGCGATTATGCGACGAGCTGCCTATTTACCTTAGTGGAGACGAGGAAGGATCTTTCCGCTCCCTATTCAGATATATCTATGCCCTGTCAGTCATCAATTGCTCGCATAATGAGATCACGTAATAACGCAGCTACACGATCAGACCCCCGCGGTAAGAAACAGACTCTATATAGCGAGGTACGAGCTGGAGTATATAGAGCGTCTGTCTACGAGTAACTATGTTGGTTGGGAGGTGATAGCCAGCGTGATTCTAAGAGAAACTGTCTCTTCAGATTTCCCATTGCCTCGGTCGTCATTGAGCCTGTGGCTTTGAAGCTCTTCATTCTAAAGGGAAGCGGTGCAGTACACACAGACAATCAAAAATATGAGCCGTGGGCCATCGAAGTCGACACAGAAATTGATATCATGTTTGAGTGCCCGGGTGTACCCTTGTCACAAGGCTCGCAGAGATATTTTAACAAAATTATACAAAAACTACAACCGAGACCTCGGCGGAAATATACGTATATCAATCTTGATCGTATTCGTTGTGCTGTCCAAGAGGTCTCCAGCTACACGCCTTCCGATGAAACTATTTGGAAATCAATTCCGTCAGTGACACTACAACGCTTGACTCGTGAATTTTTATGGAAGTGCATACACAACACTTTTAGAGTGGGTGATTTTTGGTACCACATCGACACACTGGAAATTAAAGGGAGATGCCACGTTTGCGGTGTGCCCGAAACATTAGAACATATTGCGTTAGAATGCGATGCCCCGGTATACATTACCAATACGACGGACCATAAATGCCGATGTCGTCCGCAACCACCCAAATCCAACAAAAGATGCGCACAGCCACAGAGTTCAGAAAATATTACACAACATGCTTCGCCGGGGGTCAAATTTTCTGCGCGTGTGCTGGGGGGTGCATGCACCTTGCCAGATCATGATTCCGGCAGAAAATGATTGCACATTCCACTTTTGCCTCGGGAGGAGATGAAAGATGTGCACAGCCACAGAGTTCAGAAAATATTACACAACGTGCTTTGCCGGGGGTTAAATTTTCTGCGTGCTTGTTAGGGGGTGCATTCACCTTGCAGAATAACGATTCCACCAGAAAATGAGCGCACATTCCACTTTTGCCTCGGGAAGAGATAAAA
Organism: Mycena leptocephala; assembly: GCA_029378395.1. Lineage (NCBI taxonomy): Eukaryota > Fungi > Basidiomycota > Agaricomycetes > Agaricales > Mycenaceae > Mycena > Mycena leptocephala. The sequence continues at coordinate 79,708 of JARJLF010000304.1, read as the reverse complement.
GATGTGCAGAGCCACAAAGTTCAGGAAATACATATTCCACAAGGCGGTTCGCCAGGGACCCAACAAAAAAGCCATCTCCTACTGTACTCGTCTGTCTTCGCTGCTAATGGACTTCTAAATCTCCCGACATGATAAATCTTATGCCTGTCCGTGATACTTCTTTTCCTTGTTGCTTTCCTTGACCTATCAGGGAAGGATGACCAGCTCAATCCAGAACGCCAACCAGTGGTTTTGTATTGCCGGTAAGGATTGTTTGTTAGTTGGCCTCATTAGGAGTAACGTCGGGGAACTTTAGCAAGTTTAGGTCATTTTCTTCTCCATTTGCGGCACGGACAGCGTTTTTTGCGGTTGTTAGGCAGCCGAACGGCGGGAAAGAGGTCTCAGATCTCTGGATCTGGACCACGATCAACCACACGAGGTTGCCGTCTGTGCCGTTGTCGAAGAAAGGGTTTGTCCAAAGGTGGACTGAGTTGATGCCTCTGTATCACCGGCGTAGCCTTTGTACAAAAAATAAAACCCGCGTGCGAAAGAAATCCAAGCACACGCGAAAGAAGATTAGCGCGCGCGAAAGAAGATTGGGGCACGCGAAAGAAACTCGGCTATCTGAGCAACAAATGATGGGATCAACTCTCCGCCGTGAAAGCGTTTGAACTTGGGTTGAACACAAATCAACTCGGGGTGAAAAAAAAAAAACATGTGGCGGAGCCGGAACATCGATATCCCTCACTGACAGCCCCGCGCAAATTGGGTAGACTTTGTAGACTACTGCGGCTGTTTGTCGATGTTTTTATTCGAAGCGTTTGACGCGTCACGCGTCAAATAACGCTCCTTCTTTTTTTCCCTATGCGTCGTTGGGTCGCCCGCTGCCACCATGGACACGTTCAACGAGACGGTCACCGACGGGGAGCTGCGGGCACTATGGCATAGTGGATTGAGTGGAGCTAAAAAGCTTCAGATGGACGGACACCAGCGGACAACGTAGTTCTATAAAGAGGGTGATGATAATAGATAAGCGCCGGAAGTCGCGGGACGCGGTGCCTGAAAGCTGATAGCGGAGTTTGAAAAGCTTCGGATGTGATAAGAATCATGATAAGAATCATGGTGAGAAGATCGATGCCGCTGGAAGCCAGAAATCGATAGATTAGGGCTAGTGAAAAGATTGACAGATGGCGGAGTTTGAAATGGCTTCAGACGGACATGCTTAATTTTATAAAGAGAGTAAATCCTACTCTTTATGAAATTAAGCATGTCCGACGCTTTTAAACTCCGCTTTGGGGAAATCAGCTCCGATTTTTGGGAACATCACTGTTATACTTTGGAAGGGCGTCAATTCAAGCGCTAATGACTCGACCGAAGTGGTGCTTCGCGGCCCACCGCGCTCTTGTAAAATTACGCATGTCTGTCTGTCCGAAGCCTTTAAACTCTGCCTTTGGGAGATCAGGCCCGAGGCTTTGGAAGCGCTCAATAAACGGTGTTTTCATAATGGTCATTCCAAAGGTTATGCCCGGCTCGTATTCGGCGTACTTGATGCAACCGACGAATGGTACGGATCTGCAATGACTGGGGTTAATGAATCGTGGACGATGTATTTGCGCGTTATATTCGACCGAATAGAATTCCAGCAGGAGAATCTCGACGATAAGATCCCATATGGCGGACTAGTTTAGGATTGGGAGAATGGGCACAAACTCTACATAACGCGGATGCCATTCACGACTGGCCGGAAATAAATCAGATTTCGCATCTATTCGTCCAATATGAACATGATTATGGCACCGGAAAACATAATCTGGAGAACTTCTCGCATCAGTGTCTGGCTATGATGTGTAGTGGCTTCATTATGGTCGCTGACAATTCGACCAGGACGCCATGTCAAGTACACGCCGAACCAGAAACTGGAAAAAAAACTAAATGTCTATGCATTTTCAAAACATAAGTCCGCTAGGACGCGTGTTTATTTCCACGCTACCCGAGGCTACCTTGTACGGCCAAGAGGGCAACCCTGTCATTCCAAGGGTGATGACAAATCGGTCGGTAGACCGATTAAAATCGAACATGCTGGAATGATGGATTCACTCCCCTCCAACTCTTTTTCCGTCGATGCTGAGGAGCCGCAGCACCTTCTCCTCAGAGACTCCTACTTACAAGCGGCTGCCGAGCCGTTTCGCGGCCCAGCATCCAAGAGATCGTCAATAGTCATGATCTGAACAAACCTAAAGTGGTGCTACCCAAACTACAGCTTTCCTCATCCCCAAAGCAGACAAACTTGCTCTGCCTCGCTGGCTCAACGATTACAGGTAAGTAAATGCGAACACCGTCCACGATCGTTTCCCCTTGCGGAAGGTTGAATGAAATCCTCGCCGACTGTGGCAAGGAAAGATCTGGACTACAGTGGACTTCACGGACAGCTTTCAGACACACATGCATCCAGACTCAGTTAAATACACGGCTGTAAATACTCCTTTGGGTCTGTGAATGGCTAGTAATGCCCCAAGGATTAAAGAACGATCGGCGGTACAACAACGCCGAGTGACGGCAGCCCTCCGTGAGGTCACAGTGCGGGATAGAGGCTGATAAATCTAAGATTGACCGCTTAGTAAACTGGCCGGCGCCAAAATCGGCAACCAATGTCCGCGCCTCCTTGGCCTCGTCCGATACTATTTTTGACCCCGTACATGGCCACCTAAGCATTCATGCCTCGGTATCAACCTCTGGCGTCGTTCCACATGGGCAAGACAACGTCAAATGAAAGGCAGACATCTTATGAAGAGTTTAAGCCCACTCCTACCCAAATATATGAAGATTTGCCCTGGCAGTGAATTTCTTTCGGACGGCGGTTCAACAAGGCCAAATAACAGGGTAGTTGGCCACCTTCTCAAATCAAGCTTTGAAGCAGGAACTCGGCGACCGGAGCCATCGGGAATCGCACCGAGGGCATATATTCAAAATTAGAACATATATTAGTCTTCATGCGGCCCATATGCGGGGTGTGAATAACTGCTCCTCCGACAGAGAAAAAGACCGAACTCAGGCCGCTCGAGCAATGCCGTGTCTAGCGGAAGATGGAATCTTGCTGGGCCTTAAATTGAGCTTCAAACAGCATACAGGAAAGGTATACAACATATTGCATTAATAACTTCGTACCAAGGTGCTTGGAGCACACCAAAAAAATCCCATTGTTGACACGATCAAAATTGTGTTGTTTGCGGCAAAGCATTGCACTCAGAAAGGAGCTGAGCAGATAAAATTTCCAAGTACATCCTAAATTATAATAAAGTATTGGATTCCAAAAGCCCTCGTGCCAAGTTCCAGATGGGTAGCTCCACAGTGTCGTCTTATACGACGTCGGCCAATGTGAGCCACTCAAAAAAAGCAGCTGTACCTTCAGGGAGGGTAGCGAAGGAATTTCTAACCTAACCACAGCCCGATCCGCTAAGACCAGGGGAATCGAGAAAAATTATTGCCGCAATAAAAAAAAGTCGAGCGTGACGCGTGACTGTCGATTTGAACGAAATTATACGGTATGGCTCGCTAGATTTATGTTAGGAATGTAGTCACACAAATTCGGTTGAAACACATTTGTTCCGACCATAAGTAAAGGTGGGAGGGAGGATTACCCGAATTAAGGTAGCGGAAAAACAAGAAATCATCGACCCCCTTCATTGCATTGGAGTTATAGGTACTCCTTTCGGGCTGATTGGGCTATTGTCTCTAGGGTTAATCCGACTCCACGGCCCTGCCAGCTGGACTAGAATTAGAATAATCCCATCCAATGAACAATTGGATTGGATTGGTAGTCACACCTTTCATGGTCTCACTGTCTTCAATTTAACGGTTGCTGTTCATTCCAGATGGTCCCTAAACTCATTGAGCACAGATAATGTCCTACAAAGTTTTTCGTGGACCCCAAAAAAGTTTGTCGCGGGACCCATAAAAGTTTGTCGCAGGACTTCCAAAGTTTGTCGCGGATCACTGATTCGCGCGCGAAATAAAGTCACTGATCGACCTCTGTGTGTTTAGAGCGGAGGGCGTCAAAAGACCTACTTTTGTAGCGCGGAGGCCGAAATCACCGAAAAGTTTCGCGCGGGATTAGAAGTGCATTTAGACCGCCATAATTGAGGATGTTATTTGCAATAAAGAGCAATTCCTCTCGCAAGCGACTTGCCTTAATATTGCGGATAAACAGAGTACGACATGGCTCGCGTTGGATTCGTTCTTCAATGACCTTATCATTTCTTTGCTTACGACCCGCATCAGTAAAACTGCACTTTCGTCTTTGACGTCTTTGGCGCCTTTGGAAAGACGTGAAAGACGTGAAAGATGTATTTTGTGCCAAGATGTGGCATCTTTCCAAAGTAGATTCACTTTTCTTAGGAAAGACTCCCGTCTTGGGAAAGACGCGCAAGGCGACGTGAATCTTATCAAAGAACTACTCAAGGATATTTGATAGCTTCACGAAGATTCACAAACATGCATGAAAAGACAGTATATTAACACAGTATCTACGTGATAAATGAAGTGTACGCCCATGTCTGGGGTAGAGAAACTGGTTACATCCAAACTGGGCAGATACTGCGGAGGAATAATCGTCAGTGTTGTATCGCACACGGAACAACAATAATACGCACCAAAGTCAAGGTTGAAGGTAACACAGGCCCCACGCCGACAGCAGCCACAACGCGATTTCGAGATGGGTGGCTGTTACCATATGTAAATGAGGAAGATCTGTCAGCGAGGCGATGACATACCATCATCTCCCAATCGGGCCATGCCCCACTGGCACATCAAGCACCAGAATCCTTGCTAGCCTCGCCCTCCCTGTCCTCCAGCGACCTCCCCAGCGACACCTCCCCTGCATAAAGTCAATTCTATCTTTGTTGAATGTTTGTCTTGAGAATACTCCTAGTGGCATCGAGCCCGGGAAATGTACTCATGTTGGCCGCCCACAAATTTTGTAATAGTAGCACATTGCTTCAATGCCTGAGAGGATAACCGTAGCGATGGGTGCTCAATCTGCATGAACCTGGTGTTCGTCTATACCTGGGGTCTGACGTCTCCTGGTCGATTGCGCTGATAAGCGTCCATGAGCCGATTACGGGAAAAGCCCGTTCATAAGATCAATGCTCTTCTTGAGCGTAATCGGATCTGCAGAAGATAACGCAGCACTTCAGAATTAATCCCAGCGGACATGCCTGCCATTGTGAGGCGTGTGATGGAGGTCGTCATTCCCCGCAGTTTGTTAACCCGGGGATTCATTCGCGCCACCGCCGCAAGGGTGCGTGGAACGTGCTTGGACCTTTTTTTCGCGATATTGATGGTAACTTCCCAATCAGGCCACTACGCTTTGGTCCGAAAGGGGAAATTTCTCTGTAGTCTGTGTCTTAGGGCGCCGATTTGGACGTGAACGGTAGTGAAACAGTTTCCATACTCAACGACAGGGTCATGGTCTCCTTCAACCTACGGCAGAAACTTCACCAATGGGTGGTTTGAACTGAGACAGGTGCGACCATGAAAAAAATATATAGAATGGCGGATAGATCCTAATACATTTTATACATTTGCAACCATGAACGCAGACCCAAGAAAAATATACAACGCCGGACGTCGGTACGTATTCAGCTACAGTTGGATCTCGCAAAACCTTCCAAAAACGCCAACCCACCGTTCTCGTGGCGACCGTTCAGCCCATTTTCCACCAAGTCCACGAGCCAGCCCATCGTGAATCTGAAGCAATGTCCCTTGCCCGGTTTTCCTCCCGGCACAGGGAGGTTCTGCCAGACACGATCGTGGCGACGGGAGTGCTTGTGATTGCGAATGTACTTCACATAGCGGTATTCCATCCCCAGCGCGGTCGTTTCGCGCGCGGCGTTATGGAACTCCTTGACGTCGGTGTCGTAGGTGATGATGGATTTCCCAGTCATCCCCTTCGGTGCGTGCGCAGTGAGAAGCGCCCAGATGTGGAATTTATGCTTGAGCCAATCCTCCCTCGTCTCCTGCCCCACGAGAAACGACGGCGGGGTCGTCATGACCGCCAGACTGTACTGGTGGTCGTGGGTGGCATCCTTGTCGACCCAGCGCTGCAACGTAGCCGAGTGCTGGAACTCGACGTTGGGGTACCAATGGGACACACGGTTGTACTCGTCCTTGTCAACCCACATGATCGTGTTGGGCCAGACATTGACGAGGCCTGGTTGGTGTTTGTCGAGGGCCAGCTGGAGCTGTGGCAGGAAGGCGGGCCAGTGCTCGCTGAATACCTCCTTGTTGATCTTCTTCACAAGGAGGCGGAGCTCGCGGATGTCGTCGGGTACAGGAGGCTGCTCCTTCTCCGGCGCTTTACGTGACGTTCCTGCGTGGGGATGGACACTTATCCCAATGACCGTCTCTCGAATTCGCTCTGAGGCTGCCAAAAAATCAAGAGTCCCAATGAAACAGTGATTAATGGCCTTACTCAAGTACCTGTCGTCGGACCTGTTACATCGCCGGATTTTGAAGAGCCAATTTTAGGCGTCATAGTTTGATGATTTATTTAATCCATACTGAGCAGCGTTAGCTACCTTGATTAAGGATGGCTCTGGGTGGTCTGAGAAGTAGACTTCGGAAGCAGTGGCCACCATTCGTGAGGTTGACTGGCATTATTCATGGGAGAGGAGGGTCCTTGTGCCAAAGGCACAGCTATAAATAGAAATTGAACAGCTAGGTGGAGCGGCGGTACACAATTCAACATCGTGGTGGAACGTTGGAGCTAATGACCTCATGCAGTGTCCTGAGAGCCAATCCGGTTATATTGCCTCTTAAGTTGTGTTGTCTCGCACCCACAGGAAGTCTTCATTTCTTATATAGACTAGCAGTTACCCGTGTCTTCGCCACGGATGGTACAAAGTACTATATTATTTCGATCAATTTGACACCGACCTCGACTTTTCGGTGACCAAAAAAAGCTCATAAATTGAGAAAAAATTATTGCCGCAATAAAAAACTGCGAGCGTGACGCGTGACTGTCGAATTGAATGAAAAAGTACAGTACTTCGCTTGCCCTAGCTACTTACGGGATCATCACCCAGCCTTCATCCTGACCCCAGGGTAATCTGGACCGCATTAAATCCCATGACTCCGAGTGAGTACCCGGAATAATTTTTTGCGGATTGAGGCTCTATATTTACTGAACGTCGTTACAGGTGTTTGTCATTGTTTGGCTTTTGTCCCAAATCTCCCAAATCTCCCACATTTCCTTGCCAGTTACTCAAGCGGACTCCATTTTCCTTCCCTGTCATTAGTTCGTTTTCCAAGTAGTTCATGCTTTGCTATTGTGTAGAAAGCTTGTTTTTCCGTGGTTTGGAACCAAATTTATGCAGCCCAGCAGTTTTCACGAAATTACCTTTGCCCGAGAGTCATCTTGCTACATATTGTCGCACACGACTTCATATTTTGAACACTTCGTGTCGGTTACTTTCCGTGAAAATTCCCGCCTGCATTCTGTTCTGCAATCGGTGGAAATGAAACCTCGCCTTCATCCTTCAGCGTCTTCATTCTAACACGCTTTCATGGTCATCCCAAAAATGCGTTTCATGAAAGATCAGGCCCCTCACTAGTTTCTAAATGCCAAAGCCTGCCTTGGTCGTCGCCTCCATCATTGCCCGCCCCGCACGCTTTCGCCAGGTCCTTACACCTCTAATGTTGCCTTCATACCAAAGCTATGCTACCTTCTTTTTCATCCTATCATACAGGCCAATTGAGGTCAAGTATTCATCGTATGTGAACTTTCAACACCCTCTGCCCAATGTCCTCAGTCTCGACGGAGTCCCTGAAATGTTTCTGAGTTTCGGCATCTCAGCCCCTTGGCTGATTTCCTTCTATGTTGATCAAGATCGAAAGTACCGCCATCGACGTGGCGCCAAGTTCTCTTCTCATTTTGGAGTAATGGTGCAGGCGTGCCAAATTTTACGGTCAACCTGGGGCTGAACCGTTCGAGGTCTCACGGGTATGGGCCCCTGCCGAATGGAAGGAAAATGGAAAGTTTGTCTAGTGTTCCGTCAGCGTGAAGTATTCAACATCTCAGCAGTTGGTGAATAGGAAATCAAGAGGGCCGTTTCTATCGACTCTTTGCCCTGCGAATACATCCACATCGCCCTTGTTTGCCCTAACCTTTTACCACCTCCAGATAACTCTGCAGAGCTCCGTATGGTGTTGGCCCTAGCAGTCTGCCACTGTGTGATTTGCTCAACCTGTCTGAGTCAGCAAATAAGATGCTTGATCCCTTCGTCATACTCGTAGTACTACTGTAGGTCACCTCGGAACCAGACATATTGTGGGCAGCTGGAGTGATTGAGGCACGTCAGGAGTGTGCTTAGAAAGGGGTCCTGGGGGTCATACATAAAAATTCTGAGGAGGTGAGTGACTGCGCATTTGGGATGTGAATCAATTGAGCATATCAGTGAAGGGAACAGATGAGAATTGAGTCCAGGGCGGCTGTCCCGGTCCAAACCATCAAAAAAAGTGCCCAAAAAGGAAAATTTTCGAGTCGCACCCTAAGTTCTGCAAAAAGTTGTATATCTTTCCACAGACATCTCCAAAAATTCTGAAAATTTGAGATGTTGCGGAGCGAATGTCCAAGAGCTTAAGTTTGCATGCCGGAGGAATTCCGAGCGGCGAGCAACTTGCTATTCCTTGCCATCACCGCCGTGGACGGAGGGTGGACTAGGATAGTACAGAGAGCTCACTCGGTGCGTCAGATGTGTCAGAGGCAGACAAGATTGCTTGCCTCTCCGCACAAGGTGGAAGTTCACCAAGAGGATTAACCTCCATGTGAACTCCCCCTCGGTTTGCCCGGGCGCTGGTCTCGATTGCCGAGAGCTTCCCGGGCACTTCTGGACATGTAAAAGGAAAATTGCAGTCGCGGTAAGCTTGTTTGAATCTCAGTCGCAGTCGCAGCAGAGCAGACGTTTTCTGCACCATGGAATAAGGAAATAAAAGAGGATGAGAAAGCCCATGACCCGGGCTTGAATCGAACGAGCGACTCCTGCACACAAACCTACGTTGGAGCTCGGATTCACTGCAGGTGCGGACCATCCGCTACCGGGTTCTCCTATGCCCTGGGCTCGGTTAGAATGGAATTTAAATCGACTTAGTGATGCGGCTGTGGCTTCCCTAAGATCCACGGCATCTTTCCAAGCATTTACCGTGATGTGACGATTAATTTACTCACAACCTTCACAGGTATCTTGAGCACCCAAAATTGAGGTAATTCGCAAGGAACGCATCGAGTCATCTGCAGCATACAGCGGACGGGTGGATTAAATGCGGAGGAAAGGATGGAAGGAGAAAGAATGAGTGCGAGGAAATGGGGATAACTGAGGGATCTCACTTGATATCCTCGTTCCTTTGCACTTGAGGCACGGCTACATCAGGCATGTGATGGAGGAGGGTGCTAGCAAAGTTTGCGATACAAATGGCTGGAAGTGTCCAAATTGTTGCCCTGAGCTCCAGTTTACATAAATGCAGAAACAAGTTGTGTCGCCAGATTCATCCGGCATTTTGAAAAGCATGACCTGACGCAATAGAGGTGCATTCAAATGGCTGGAATTTTGAAAAGCGTGACCTGGCACAACAGAGGTGCAGTCAAATGGCTACCATTTGAAAAGCATGACCTGACACAATAGAGGTGCATTCAAATGGCAGGCATTTTGAAAAGCATGACCTGACACAGTAGGGGTGCATTCAAAGGGCTGGCATTTTGAAAAGCATGACCTGGCGCAATAGAGGTGCAGTCAAATGGCTGGCATTTTGAAAAGCATGACCTGACGCAATAGAGGTGTTTTCAAATGGCAGGCATTTTGAAAAGCATGACCTGACACAGTAGAGGTGTGTTCAAATGGCGGGCATTTTGAAAAGCATGACCTGACACAATAGAGGTGCATTCAAATGGCTGGCATTTTTAAAAGCATGACCTGACACAATAGAGGTGCATTCAAATGGCTGGCATTTTGAAAAGCATGACCTGACACAATAGAGGTGCATTCAAATGGCAGGCATTTTGAAAAGCATGACCTGGCGCAATAGAGGTGCATTCAAATGGCTGGCATTTTGAAAAGCATGACCTGATGCAATACAGTCAATTTCAAATGGCTGCCATTTTGAAAAGCCTGACCTGGCACAATAGAGGTGCATTCAAAGGGCTGCCATTTTGAAAAGTATGACCTGACGCAATAGAGGTGCATTCAAATGGTGGGCATTTTGAAAAGCATGACCTGACACAATACATTTAATTTCAAATGGCTGCCATTTTGAAAAGCATGACCTGATGCAATAGAGGTGCATTCAAATGGCTGGCATTTTGAAAAGCATGACCTGGTGCAATAGAGGTGCATTCAAATGGCTGGCATTTTGAAAAGCATGACCTGACACAATAGAGCTGCATTCAAATGGCTGCCATTTTGAAAAGCGTGACCTGGCAATAGAGGTGCATTCGAGTAGCGGCAAGTCTGGTTCTAAAAGTGTGTGCTGACAAATCATGATTGAGACATTCTGATGGCAAATTTGCCTCCAAGTCCAATTCTCATGCTGTTAAAGTACCATAGACAAATTGACTTCAAGGATGTACTTTATAGTAGAAGGGAACTGGGCTGTAATTTTTCCGAAATCTTTGGACTCTGTCTTTGTGAATTCATATTTGTTTGTTCAAGTTTTGATGAGATTTAGCAGTGCGGACCTCATGGCCCCAGAAACAGGCCCAAAAATTATTTTGACCGATTTTACATGTATTGTTGTAAAAATATTTCACATATATAGATTACTCAAGATGCTTTTTGCACCGAAATTGAGCCAGAGGTGGGGATCAGAAAATCTGGCAATAAGAATACATGTAGAATGAATTATCAATATCTTTAGTTCTGTAATTAGAGTTGCAGCCACTCTGGTTGATTTTATACCAGAGGTGCATTCAAATGGCAGGCATTTTGAAAAGCATGACCTGACGTAATAGAGCTGCATTCAAATGGCTGGCATTTTGAAAACATGATGCAGTATAGGTGCATTCAAATGGCTGGCATTTTGAAAGCATGATGCAATATAGGTGCATTCAAATGGCTGGCATTTTGAAAAGTGTGACCTGGTGCAACAGAGGTGCAGTCAAATGGCTGGCATTTTGAAAAGCATGACCTGATGCAATAGAGCTGCATTCAAATGGCTGGCATTTTGAAAAGCGTGACCTGGTGCAATAGAGGTGCATTCAAGGGCTAGCAGCTGACATTTTGAAAAGCATGACCTGACACAATAGAGGTACGTTCAAATGGCGGGCATTTTGAAAAGCATGACCTGTCACAATAGAGCTGCATTCAAATGGCAGGCATTTTGAAAAGCATGACCTGGCGCAATGGAGGTGCATTCAAATGGCTGAATTTTGAAAAGCATGACCTGGCGCAATAGAGGTGCATTCAAAAGGCTGGAATTTTTGAAAAACATGACCTGACGCAATGGAGGTGCAGTCAAATGGGTGGAATTTTGAAAAGCATCACCTGCCACAATAGAGGTGCATTCAAAAGGCTGGAGTTTTTGAAAAAGCATGATCTGACGCAATACAGCTGCATTCAAATGGCTGGAATTTTGAAAAGCATGACCTGGCGCAATACAGGTGCACTCAAGGGGCTGGATTTGTGCTCGGGGAATGTTTCCCTTCCAGTGCAGTCCCGGAGCGTCTTTTGGGCCGCCCCAATCGTGAGTGGATAGCCCTGACCTCTGTGAACATTGCCATGTCCTCAGATTGGACCCAAAGCAATTTTTGCCTTTTCTACATGGCCGGCATTTTGAAAAGCATGAAATAGGGCTGCATTCACCCAGATCCAACTCGGCTCTCCAAACATTCCTTCCCGGAAGGATGTCAGGTGCTCTAGAAGTCGAAGAGAGAGTTCTTGGAATAGGATGTCTGGCCTGCATTTTGAAAAGCATGACCTGATGCAATAGAGCTGCGTTCCAATGGCTGGCATTTTGAAAAGCATGAAATCGGGCTGCATTCACCCAGATCCAACTCGGGCTCTCGAAAACATTCCTTCCCGGAAGGATGCCAGGTGCTCTAGAAGTCGAAGAGAGAGTTCTTGGAATAGGATGTCCTGGAATTTCAATTCTAACGCGTTTCGGTAACTCAATTCTATGCTGTCTATGTACAGCTTTGCAGGTGTTCAAGTGGTGTCGAGTCGAGTTCTGATACAGAATATTGAAAGTGGACACAAGTTCTCTCGGGCTACACATAAAGCTGTTGAACAGCATTGGGGATGATATGTGAGTGGGAATGACTCGTAACAGTAAATCAGGGACGTAAAGTATCACAGCCGAGGAAACGGTCGGAGCCGATGAATACGGATCAAAGTCCAACAACAACCTCGTTTCTAAATGCCAGAGCCACGAGCATTCGAAGACATGTTTCAAATATTGAAGAGGGCCGCCGGAACCGAAACTTGTTATTTCGATCTTCATGAAGACAATTTTGCGCGTGCCTTGTTCTCCGTTTCAGTGGATACCCACTGACAATGATTCATAGAGCGCAAAGTCGTGATACTTTCACCCGGACTCTGTACCTGTCGTGGTCCTTATTTTGCGCATCAAGAGTCGAAGGTGGTCCAACGCGACTACAGGGATATGACGGTGATCTCATTGCTCCACATGAGCTTTATGAGAAGTTGACGGATGGAACCTTGTTCTTGGCCCAAATCACGTTCCACACAAACATTTTCGATGGGAGTTCGAGTCATCCCCGCAAAAGGTATGCATGCTCCCCGTAGTTTCATTTTTATTTATACAGATTTATCATATCAACGTCGACCGACTATGGATCCATGGCAAAGGATATGGTGAACCATGGGCTCTGGGCGTCCCTCTCATGCCTTCTTCTGGCACGGCGATCCCCAAGAAGCGTTCCCAGCGGGGGTTGGGAAGTCATGCATTTCAAATGGAGGGAGCTTCGGATGCGGTTCACCCCGCCGTCAAAGTCACACGTTTCAAATGGTTTCCATTGAGCGCCCTGTAGAATTTAGAAATGGGGCACTTTCTGAAGTCGTACTCCTCGTTATGCATGCACCGCCGGGGACAGAAGCGGCAACACTGGACGTTGATGCCGCATTTCGTCGTTGTCTCGACCACCAGAACAAAATCTGTGAGTCCTTCTGCAGCCACTGGGGAACTACTATACTCCTTTTCATGTTTGTCTGGTTAGAGTACGATCCAAAAATGGCTGTTTGGTCTGACCTCAGTCGTTGCCACAACCCCGACTGTAACCCGACTGTAAATTCAAGGCTCATGCCGCAAGTTCTGTCCCCGGGACCGGTGGGCGACACATGCATGCCTTGCTTATCTCGCGCTGCATCTGCGAATGTTATGGCAATCAGAATGACCAGGCCTCGGGTTCATCGGCACCGGCTCCCCCCCCACCCGTATGTACAACTCCCACATTCTCTTGATGATTAATTGTTGACCCACACTCAGTCGCAGCCCGTGGGCCCCGTGCCTTCTGGATCGGGCACTACTTCACTGTTCACCACCGTCGAGCAGACCGCTCGCGACCGGAAGGCGCGGATGGGAGATACCCTCGACGAGGATAGGATATCAAAGCCGACGTCTTCGATCCATCTCCAAGGTCATGTTTTCATTTTCATTTTGTACTGCCTTCCAGTGCCTCGATGCATGCCCAACAGAGGCAAGAAACTAAAGAAGTTCAGAGTTGACGGCGGTGGAGAATGGATCAACCACATTTGGCGGGACTTCTGTGCAGCAGCGGGGATCATTATTGAAGTCACAAATCTGCACTCGTCATCACAGAATGGCCCAAGGGGACGTGGTATCCGAACAACTGTCGAGTTTGGGCGGTGCTTTATGTCCGACTCCGGTCTGCCGAAGAGTATGCACCATTATCGGCATCACTATCTACATTCGCGGCCATCATACTGCTGTGCGCAGTATAAATACGCCCGGTCCTACACCACCTGGGTTCATCGTCGCCCCCTGCTAAAGCCGTAGCATCATATCTATCTAGCTCGTACGGAAAGCTACCATGGTCCGGATTTTACAGCCCAGAACGCCCCGTGGACGTCTTCAGGGCAAAGGGGAGGTAAGCTGTCTCAATGTAATTAGTGTAATGCCATTGAGCCCTGACTACCTAAGCCCGTCCAACCTCCCAAGGCCCTGACGGCGCCTTTTTCGACCAATCTTAAAATACGCAGATTTATTGGAAATCTGCAGCGTCTATCGGACGATATCAACGGGGACGAACAATCCAGCGGACATATAGTCATTTGGCCACACCCTATCGGATTCTCAAACGGGACCAAACGTCTCAACTGGGTCAAGGAGCTTCCATATCTTGCGGAATATTCGTACTTCACGGAGTGTTTTCGCAAGAAGGCACCTGGGCGGATGTGGATGGGACTCTTTGTGACGGCGATTGAGAGCTGGGTTGGGAAGAAAGTCCTGGCTGAATGGCACGTATGGGCGGCGATCATCATCAGCCCAGAAGCACCGGCCACGGGGAAAAAACTACTCATCTACGATTGCGATGGGAAAGACGTCGACTTTCGCTACTGTCGCGCCAGAGAAGCTCTCCCCCTTTCCATCCAGCGCGATCTTTGGGGACAGAAGAAAATCCCATTCACGGAATTGTGGCGTTCCAGCTACAATCCGGAAACCTGTGGTCAGAACCAGTGCATGAAATACACTTGTGAATTCCTTATTCACACCGTTAGGTCACCGCCCCACGTCACGGTAGGACGAGATGGCGAGGAGATCATTGACGGGTTTCATCGGGTTCTTCACCTATGATGAAGATTACTTTACCAATCTTTAGAAAATCCTCCCATAATGTTATGTGGACTGCTATATCCATTCACCCTCGAAATGGCGGGGTTGTCACTCCGCAACTTATCCACTCTTTATACCTCTTTCTAGTTTACGACTTATTGCATCTCAATTTTACTTGAATGCTACAAACCCCATCGCTTGTCACCAAGATATTTACTGGTTTACAGCTAATAACAGTACCGAAGGCGCGGCCAAATAATTTCCCATTTGGGATGTTTTCAAAGAATTACCCATGGCTCGCCCAATTCTCAACGGATTTGCTTGAAAATGGGCTAGATTTGCTAGGCTAATTCATGCGGAATTAGTGATAGAAATGAAGTTGGATAAATATTGTATGGTAGATGATCTTGGATTTTGGGCTGTTTTGGGGTTGAATGCCATCTAGCAAGCTCAGGAGTTGTTCAAACGAACTGGGTTTGTGAGATGCAAGACTTGTATGGATCTAAAAACATGTCATAGGACTCTAGGCCAAGTAGGGTATTTGCAATCGCCCGAGCTTTGCTTGCCTTTTTCTCGTAGGGATCTTCGAAAATATTCCGCTATGTGGAGTTCAGATTGAAGCCAACGTAGTTGGTTGACTTGACAATGCTCACTGCCTCCACTCCAAAGTAGAAAATGGGCAGGGATTTTGGAATAGCACCATAGATCATCAAGGCGGATTTGATAGCGTTGATAATCATGAAGTTCACCCTGCACCATTTCCAGAACGCGTTCATCTTGCGCTGCACCCCGGCGGCAGTCAGGGAGAGCAGAATCACGTCGTCAGCTTGCTCTAGGTTGGTGATAAATAATCCAGCAAAGAGAATATCTGTTGTGGCGTCTGAGAGCAGCTTGAAATCTGACAGGTATAATGTCCACAGGATCGGCGAGCTTGTGTCGCCAATGAGAATCCCTACAAGTGCGCGGAACATTGTGGATACCTCGGATTCGTGCCTGACAATGTAAGTAATTCTTCGATAGAGCATGCGAAGCCAGTCAAAAATGGGTCCTCCCGCCCCTGCGGCACGCATTTTCAACCAAAGGGTTGCTTGGTCCGTAGACGGGAAGGCGTTGCTCAGATCTGCGAAGACAACGAAAAGGGGCTTTCCAAGTGCGCGGGCTCGATCGATAGCGCAACGGTGAATGAACATGTTGTCGTTGGTATGATCGCCAGCGCGGTCGTGTGATCAAGTGCACCGGAGGGACTGGTATTTACAACTCTTTGCGGAACTTAGGGCGCAGCCTGTTTTTTTTTTTTTTTTTGATCAGTTTCACCAGAACAGCAATTTTGAGCTCAATTCTCAACTGTTTTCCTCAGGAATAGGCTCATTCGATTCGCACAAGAATTCCGGAGGGCATGGCTTCTGGGGATTTATTTAAAGCACCTCGAGACAATTTGATTGGTCGGATTCAGCTATTTTTGGCTGTCAGAGTGCAGGACTTGTCCCACACTAGCTGTAGTGGTCCGAACGACCTAGATTTTTGAGAGGATGGACTTATTGGGACTTCAGAGGGCATCAAATACCGGGATAGTCAATGTGGCTTGTCCTTCAAATATACCATACACTTTAGTAGGTAGAATATGGACTCAATGTCCCTAGCGGCTATATATTCAGAGTATAGGTGCTATTTACTATCCCGGTATTTGATGCCCTCCGGAATCCCAATAAATCCATCTTATCAAAAATCTAGGTCATTCAGACCACTACAGCTAGTGTGGGACCAGTCCTGCACTCTGACAGCCAAAAAAAGCTGAATCCGACCAATCAAATTGTCTCGAGGTGCTTTAAAAAAATTCCCAGAAGCCATGCCCTCCGGAATTCTTGTGTGAATCGAATGAGCTTATTCCCGAGGGAAACGGTTGAGAATTGAGCTCAAAATGGCTGTTCTGGTGAAAACGGACCAAAAAACAAAAAAACGGGCCCTGCGCCCTAAGTTCCGCAAAGAGCTGTAATCACCACATATTTGTGGAACGATTAGGCAATGCGCAACGGGGACATCTTGCAAAATTACCCATCGCAAACATGTAGGCATTAGAGTTTGATGTCTTCTGGTAATACTCATCCACCTTTTCCAATGCTTGTTCCAGCGAGTCCCTGAAATTGTCATGTTTCGGTTCGCCAGCACATTTCGTCCACGGGCAGGCCAAAAAATTGCTCTGGGACTGCGCTGGAAAGCTGGAATAACGTATGCAGCATTTCAACCGATTTTGGCCTCAACGGCACATTGTTCGGTCTCGTGCTCAACTTCTTGTGGGTTAAAAGTTTTAAAACCGGGCGAGAGGGCATGTTGGTTGGCAACCTTTAATTTCAGCAGCTCATCAAATTGTGGAATCACTCCTTTTGGCCTCAACGGCACATTGGTCGGTCTCGTGCTCGACTTCTTCTGGGTTAAATTTTTGAAAACTGGGCAAGATGTCATGTTGGTTGGCAACCTTTAATTTCAGCAGCTCAACAAAATTGTGGAATCACTCCTACAGCTGGAATAGCGTACACAGCATTTCGCTCAATTTTCGCGGCAACCACACATTGTTCGGCCTTGCCCTAGAGTTCTTCTGGGTCAAAAATTTTCATACCCAGCAAGTAAGCATATTGGATGTCGACCTTTGATTTTAGCATCTCAACAAAATTGTGAAATTACTCCTAGAGCGAGAATAACGTCCGCGGCGTTTCGACCGATTTTCACGTCAACGACACATCGTTCGGCCCCACACTTGCCAGTGCCGCGCTTTGCGGCTTTGGCGAGCTCTTTCTCAGTCTGGTGGAAGCAGTGCGACTGACGTTTACATCGCATTTGTCGTCAGAGAGGTGTGCATCAAAAAGATCGGAGAAGGAATCAGCGTTGCTTTCTCCCATATCAAAATCTTCCTCCGAAGCTGATACGCTCTACAGGTCTGGCACTATGGTCTCCTCCTTTACGACAAGAATCTGCGTCATGCCTACCAAAAGGCTCTTCATTTAGCGCGTGAAAACCCTTCTAAATTCAAATCCTAACGATTCGGACACCCAATCTCGACCTGCCCCCCCGGATTCGGACTCTGCCGCCGTCAGAACTAACAAAAATATCTCAATGCTGATGTCCAACATCCAGTAAAAGTTCCGATTTTCGCCTACCGAATTCTTCTCATCCCTCATGCCAGGCAATTGGCGCGGCTTTGATCTTCTATCACCGTCCACCAAATTCCTTCTATTGTCTCACATTCGAAACACTCGCACCTCAGTTGACACTCCGCCTTGCACCATGCTCATTCTTCACGGTTAGTACCACGACAACCACAAGTGCTGAAATCCCTACTGACATTGACCCGAGCTATCGTCCAATTCATTGTGTCCATCTACGAATCCATCCGCTCCCTTGGCGAGAAAAAGAAACCCTTGCCCGACAGTAAAACCGAAGAAATCAACACTTATAATTCTACATCCACTCCCATCCTCCCGGAAATTTCCATGACGAGCTCCAAGTCGCATACGGCACGGTCACGGTACAGGTGGACCCGTATACGCAGGTCCCATAACCACCCGTTTACGCTCTTACGGGTTTCCAAAAGCTGGCCGGCGTCGCTCCAAAATGATGTCCACAACGGCAACATTGATGCTTCTGACACGACGGGGACCTTACGTCGCCACATGGCGGTGTTCCGGTATCTGCAGGGAGGACGGACTATGAACGCAAAATGAACTTGTAAAATTTCCCATTTTCCTTCTGGTTATACTAAGGTACTAGGTTCCGCCAACGCCGATGTGATAAGAGATGGAAATAAGGTCGAAGCAGTTAGTCACAGTCGCGGATATGAAAGTCCTGGAATCGCAGCAGCATGAAAGCAAGGTCTGCAACGTGGAACGGGCCTTCGCTCGGGATAAAGAAAGCGACCGCATACCGAGCAGATTTGGGCCCATTGGGTAGCATGATGTCGGAGGCTTTCATCCAGATGAACAGAATTGGAGAATTTTTGGCATGACGAATCGTTGCAAGAGTGTAACCGGTGCGGTACACAGTGGAATTCGGCTATAGATAAATGAATTTCATGTTTCAAACAGTCCAGTGGAAACACACCGCAATTATCGATGGTAAATTCGCCATTCCAGCGGCGATATCCGTGTCCCACGTTGAATTGACTATTGAAATGATATTTTTACGTACATCCGAGGTGGAATGCACAACGTCGAGATCTTCTTCCGGTGCGTTGAATGTTCTGTGGGCTGTAAATCAACGCTGATGAGTACCAGTCAATGAGGTGCAATTTAGAAAGTAATACCACGTCGAGCGGATGGTCTGAAGAAAAGGCAATCAGTGTGTGCAGACATTACAGCCTTGCTATCGTGACGATTCCCAGTTGGGAGACGGAGCATTTTTATAAACAATGTGCTCACAGCAGGAAGTACACGGCAATTCAAGATGAGCTAGAAGTCGGGGCCAAATCAATGTCGGGACAAGTCGTGGGAATCAAATTGCAAAAAGGGTGCAAGGCTGTGGTTGACCAAATAACTGGACCTTAGCGGCGTCGGCGGAATTTGAGGGAACAGAGGAGCAAATAATTTGGCACTCACTGCGTTCCGACCCCTCCTAGACACAGTTTGGGGGTCTGTCTAGGGTCTGTCTAGCTGTGTCTAGGGTGTGTCTAGCATAATTCTAGCTCAGCTCAGCCGCTAGACAGACTCAGAATTATGCCCGGCAACAGTGGAGATCACCGCTGGACCGCGGTCGTCATCGTCCTGATCTTGAACGAGATCACGATACTGAGGAACAGTGAGAAGGGCTGCCGTAGACTTGTGAACTTTGCGGGCGGCTCTCAGCTTGACGAGCCCGCACTGCTGGTGATCGCTTTTTATATCCGCGCCAATCTGGGAGTCAGAACAGTCAGAATAGTGCTCCTAGAAAGACTCGATGGCCATTACCTTCGTCATCTTTTCGAGTTCCTCCAGTTTGAGTCTGTTGCGACACTCTCGTGTTGACGCTGTGTTTGCTTTACCTTCAAGTCAGAAAATACCCGCTCGCATCCGGCCTGGTTCACGACGACTTTGAGAATCGTAATAGCAAAATTGGTGAGCTCTGCGATCTCTTCCGTTTTAAACGCCTCCCAGACCGCAATGGGATCTCTTCCCGGAGGAATATTGAGCTGGCAGTAACACGAACAGAACGAAAATAAACTTAGCATTTGCTCCTCGAACTGCGCTGCCGGCTCGTCACCTTTCCAAGGTGCAAACGCGTGGGTACGTGCTAGGTATCGCAAAAATGCGGTAGAGACACTCTTCTCTTTCGCTTTGCGTTCTGCGATCGTGTCCTTGTTATCCGGACGAGTCTGCATCCGTCGATACATCTTCCCAAAATGTAAGAAGAAGCGAGGGCGACGAGACGATAAACACAAACGGATACAACGAGATTCAGACAGCTGAAGTGATTTAGACCAGCTCGCGGACCGAAGCACGAGAGTTGCTCGAATGGATTGAGAATCAATGTGAGCAGAAATAAGGGCTGGTCGCAATCCTTCCAACGCTTCTCGAGGCGCGCGGTCATACCCTTGGCAACGTCTGGCTCGGGATGAGCAGCCATACGCAGAAACATCCCAATGAGGCTGAGGAGAACTTGGTCAGCACGCGTCGAATCTTTTTGATTAATATTGGTGC
This sequence comes from Mycena leptocephala, assembly GCA_029378395.1. Taxonomy (NCBI): domain Eukaryota; kingdom Fungi; phylum Basidiomycota; class Agaricomycetes; order Agaricales; family Mycenaceae; genus Mycena; species Mycena leptocephala. The sequence goes on along the minus strand of JARJLF010000304.1, from coordinate 59,267 downwards.
CGTAGCAAATCGGCTCGATATCCTCGATGAGCGACTCGAGGCAAGACCAAAATGATGCGTCCATGATCAGCGTGCAGAAGCTAGAAGCCTCCTCAGTAAATGCAATCTTTTCCGCGCCGGTGGCTGCCCCAACCTGTGCCGCTACAATGGCGCCTTTGCTTTGCATCACGGCGAGCTGAAGCGGTTCCTCGGCACGGAAGAGCCGCATAAAAGCGATGCAGTGAGTCGTCCAGCGCATGAGATTAGCAACAAGATATGCCAGAAAAAGCGGCTGCCTGATGCGATCCTTGTGGAAGCTCCGCTGTGCGGCGTCGAATATCTTCCGGACTTTGCCGTGGCTATTGATCCAGCCGATCAACGCTGTTGCTGTCTCAGCGGTTTGTGCCGCAAACTTGTGGACCTTGAAATAATCGCCGAGTATCAACTGGAACTGTGAGAAGGACGAGTTAAGAGCTGAACCTGTATTCAGAATCGGCTCACCTGATGTGCCCAACAGGAGGGCAAGATAAGATATGCAGAATGCGTCCCTTTTTACTTCCTCCGTCCGCATCGGTGATGAAATAGATGATCTTGCAGTTGTATTTCGCCTCGATGCGGTCGATGATGTCCCCGAATTTTGTACACATCCCAGCGCCACTTTTATCCATCGAAGTTACATCCACCAATTCAATGGTATACGACTAACAGAATCGAGGTTCATTGGGCGTCCACGTGCGGGAATATCACTTGCCTTATATTCGTGATTAACACAGACTCCGTTCACCGAGTCCTTTGTAAGGGCTTTCCAGCCATCCGCACTACACTTGTGTCAGTAATAGCCATGGGTAAGAAAGATGATGTACGCACGATGCCCCAAACTCTTGACCATCGAGAACTGCCGAAAGCTTCTCTTCAACCGTTGAGGCAGCTTCATTGAGTAAGCGACCGCCAATGACCTTGCGCGGGCATGAGATCCGGGGCACGGCTCCGCATCATGCCGAATAACGTCAACATCTCCGGATCTTCAAAAAGACCGAAAGCGGAATTCGTGGAAACGATGGCACGTAAAGCCTGGGATTGGATCGCGTCGGCATCCGAGGAGCTAAAGGGCATGGAATGTCCCGTGTAGGTGTTGAGTAGTGACTGTTTCATCTTCTTCTTGGTGGTAGCATCGTCGGCCTCCGCCGTCGATGCGGACCTGGCATGTTTGTTGGAGGGTGCATCGTCCTTGGCAGTTTTGGACACGCCCTGCTGAGTCGTCGCCTCTGCCTTTGCACCCGCAGAGGCCCATGCACATGGCAGACTCGTTTTGCCGTCCAGGCTCCCCAGGACGTGCGTGATCCACGCGTCCTTTTGACCACGAACAGAACCCGCACGCGTACAGGCTAGTAATCGTCAAATCTTCGGGCATCAATGGGAAGCATTGTTACGCACCCACGCCGAAGTCTGCTGCATCCGTGAGCAAACGCGTCGCGGCGTCGACAGGAACAATGACCCGAGCTGCTTTGATAGTAATCAGGTGATGGTCGACGCAGCCTTTGCAGTAAGTTTTCCAGTGGGATGAGTTTTGCATCTCCTCGGACTTATGAAAATGCTTGAGCCCGAGTTTATTCGCCGTCCATTCTTTTACGGCCATGGTGGCGATGAAGGCGGTGGGAGAAGCAAAATATTAGTCATGATGGCACGGTGCTTCGGCCCCGCAGTCGGAAAAATCCGGTCCGGGAACGCCTAAGCCCTCTAAGGGCAGAAAAAAAATCTCTGGGCCTCTAAGGCTTAGCCTAAGGCCCCCTAAGGCCTTAGAGCAGTTAAGGCCTTAGGCCTTAGGGCCAACACTGCCATTTTCTGTGCCGGTTCGTTCGGAAATGGATAGCCCTGGTCATTCTGAACAATTCCCTCACTTGGAATTTCGCTTGGAGGCATTATTGGCTTTTGCACACGGCGGTCAATGGATACCATTTTGAAACGCGTGACTCTGACGGTGGGTTGAGCCGGACCAGAGGCTGCAGCAAGTGCTCCCTTATCCCTGCTGAACCCGGCCGAAATACAATATAATGCACCTGATCGTCGGTTCCATTGTGACACACGGGACTCAAAATGCCAGTGTGGGGCATGGGGTTCAAAATGCCATTGTGAGGCATGGGGTTCAGAATGAGTCCCTTGTCCCTCTGGAGGACAGCCGAAATACATTTTCTGCCCTTGCTCGCGGGGCATTCAACTCCGGAATGCAGGGTGTCTGTTCAAACTTTAAATGTGTCAAGTGCTTGTTGAAGTTGCAAACACCGAGCCATCGCCGAGGTGCTGACTAAGCCTGACGTTAATGCACCGAGCGCTCGAACACGCTCGAACATTCCACTCCATGTTTTCTTATTCATTCTGTTACTCAGCCACTGATTCATCCTCGGGAATATATTCTGTAGAGTATAAATACTTGGATTTTTTTCGTAGTCTACATTCAATTTCATCTTCATAAATCATCCTCACTTCATTAGTGCTCCCTTATCCCTGCTGAACCCGGCCGGAATGGCGTACACGGCGTTTCAACCAATTTTGGCGTCAAGGATCGTCCTCGACTGCTTCTGGGTTAAGGGGGTCGATTCCCTTCAAAATACATCATTTATCCCCAAATAAATGTTCCAGTCCCAGTCATCTCAAGTATTTATCCCTGTAATTCTGTGGAATTTCTCACAAAGTCACTGGGCACTAAATACCTGAAGTCTATTGAGTATCTGGTTCAGAGCCCCCAATATTTGTGACCAGATTATCATGACGATCTTCAAAGCGAAGACCTGGCTGACCCTGATTCGCAAGAGGAGGCTTCAAAGAAGACATTTGAAAATGTTTTGGCCAAACTGTCGGTCGCGGAAAAGTCCAAAATGGCAAAGTATTTCACGAGGGATGATATTGAACATGCCATTGACATTTTACCGAATGGTAAAGCACCAGGGATAAATGGATTGCCTTATGAACTGTGGAAAAAGCTCAATGGCATTTTCAAACAGAACTGTCGACAATCATACAAGGCTGTCATTGACAGGAGACCTGCCCTCACTCAATGACTGGGAATCCTTTGTAATCGACCACCAACGTGAAAAGCTTTACAGCTACGGTGGTGTACAGCCATACGACCAGAGCAACACCCCGACGTCGGACTTTCACTGTCTGGATCTGGGAACGATGGAGTGGAAAAATATTGGTGTGGGTGCCTCCACCCATGTGTTCAACATCGTCTCATCCCTTTCCGTAGCCCTTACTGCGCTTTCGTCCAGCCGCGGATCTTTTTTTGAAAGATCTCGAATAATTAGATTTAAAGCAACTTCCCGCTCGGCAAGAACCAGCAAGTGTAATCGCTGATGTGGCCGGTGGACGTCGGATGTTCCTTTTCGGTGGACATGATCCCGAATCCCAAAGGACAACAGCTGATCTAATTGTAATCGATCTTGAGTTGTTCATTTGGTGGTATGCCGATGTTTGTGGGACCCCCATCGTGCCCCGGCTGTCTGCATCGATGGTAGCCATCAAAGACCAGCTCTTTGTCTTTGGCGGTCGGAGCAAATGGGAGGACGACTCTCCTGGTATCGGCACGTATTCGATTGCGGTATACAACCCTCAAACCCAGTGGACGTGGACAGTTTCAGATACACCAATACCTCCCAATATTCCTCCATTGGGCTATGGCCTACAGGCAACACCTATAGATGGGCTGAACATCCTACTCACACGAGGGTAGGTTGGCGACGCTGAAGTATGTCCTGTTAATCATACTTAATTGCTCGATACCTACTCATTCTCGTAGCCGTTTACACTGTCTCCGGACACTACCATCCTCTTCCACACCGAAAACTTTACATTCCGGACTGCGAGCAAGACCGTGGGGAATTTCCCGAGTGGAATCCGGTGGTATCTGCTCAGTTTGATAGCGGCGGGAGGAACTCCCCAAAATCTCCCTAATCTCCTCCCTTCAGTCGTGATTATTGCCTGGGTCCCTCACACTGATCGCGGGCACGCCTTGGTTCCAGAGATATGGCAGTATTTCTTACCGCCGGCTCAAGGGATTCGGTGCCTAGATCTCCGCGAGACGTTTTGGAACCTGAATCTCAACCTCCATTCGTTCGCCGTGGTGGGAACCCGGATGCTATTGTTCGGAAGCACAAAGGTTCATGATGCCACAGCTGAGATGCAGCATTTGCCTGAATGGGATGCTGCCATCGAAATTTCTAATCATGTACTATGAACGGACGGACTGCTCTAGAATTTTGAGGCTAGAATTTGTTTATTGCAGTTCCCTGGGGAATGCACGAGAAAATAATCCGAATCTACGGGCTTGCTTGGAATTTTGCTGGCTATCGCCCCAGCCGAGACAGTGGTGGTGGTGGTTTGCGTGTTTGTTTTGGCGCCATCTGCATCAATGTCAACACGGTCACGTCGGTTTTTCCCCCCACTATACTGGGTGTCCATGGGCGCAAAAAACGAAAAAAAATCGGTTGGAAAGAATGGATTATAGAAGCTGTTGTAGTCTGTCGATTCCCCGATCGGTTTGATTGGAGATCGACCTTATTAGGTAGTCTCAAATTTCTCGGGTCTCGTTAGCGCATTTGTGACTCCAAGACTCCACTAGCAGTCATACCATGTTAGAATAGTTTCTATGAACTATGTTGCAGATTCTCTTGCAAACCTCCTTCAACCCACACATCCTCCTCCCCCTCGGCTCAATGGTGGTTCCAGTGATGTGCTTGCAGCGCGTCTGTGAGCGGAGCTGAAAACAGAACAAAAGTGTGATTAAAAGCCGGGGAATAACCGCTCAGAGGGCCACAGAACGATTGTAAAGTGCGAGGGATCCAGCAAAGGTTCAAACTCGCTCGGGAGGATGGAGACGAATGGAAAGTGAATCAGATGTGATGGGCACGGGAATGGGAGCAACGACGAAGGCTGCTTTGCATCGGTGACAGAAGGCGATGGGAACGACGGAGGGCACGAAGACGAGATCGGGAGCGAGCAAGAGCGAGGTTACAAAACTGCTGCACGGCACAGTTGCGTGGGCCCGACCATCTAATGATAGTCCGGACTGGAAAAGACCTTGAAGAGCACGTAGATCCTGAATACGGTTAAAAGAGCAGATACAGCTGAGACTCGAAAGCTCGCAGACAGCTAGTGTGCGAAATTATTTAGTAGATGTTGAGGAGATCTTATAAAAGTGTATGTAATAATATGTATAACTAGTTGGTACCCGCGAAAAATTCGTGGGCAGTGGTCAGTTGTTCCTTTTAGGCTTTCATGGATGCAGCTTCGGGTCCAGTTGCGTGGCCCCGACCATCTAATGATAGTCCGGACTGGAAAAGACGTTGAGAGCATGTAGATTCAGAATACATTTTTGTGTTGAGCTTATAAAAGAGCAGATACAGCTGAGACTTGAAAGCTCGCAGACAGCTAGTGTGCAAAACTAGTAGACGTCGAGGATATCTTACAAAAGTGTATGTAATGCTATGTCTTGGTGCCCGCGAAAAATTCTCGGGCGGTGGTCAGTTGTTCCTTTTAGGTTTTCATTGATGCACTTTGGGTCCGGTTCACCCCGCCGTCGAAGTCACGCGTTTAAAAATGGTATTCATTGACTGATGTGTGGAAAAGCCAATGATGCGTCTGATCGAAATCTACAGAGAGGGAATTGTTCAGAATGACCGGGGCTATGCGGCCCAGAAAACGGCTCTGGGACTGCGCTGGAATTGAAATCAATCCGGAGGGCAACGAGTTCAGTTTGGCCCGCCCTCAAAGTCATGCGTTTCAAAATGGAGGGGGCTTCGGGCCCGGCTCACCCCGCCATCAAAGTCACGCGTTTCAAAATGGGTTCCATTGACCGCCGTTCAGAAAGTGCAGATCCGAAGAGAGGCCACTACGACTGAGCGCGTCTGAAGGGTCCCGACCGCGACCAGATGGATTTCCCATTTGCCCACCTCAACCCAACGGACTTCTACGCTACTCCCCGGCGTTCAAAGCCAAAACCTGCGGGAGCCCCCGCCGTATTTGTGAGTCTCCTCCCACCTGGTGCTCGAAATGGAAGCCAGAACGCTTTCAGATGGAACGGTCTTCTCAGATTTGTTTCGCGTGCGTTCCTTGTTAAGCACTGGGGCTCGAGATTTCCGACCATTTTCAAACAGTGGCGAATTTTTTTGCACACTGACTTGGAAGACTCATCCTAAACGGGGAATATGCTGCACCAAGTTGGAAAAGTTGAGGTCCAAGCGACTGGATAAATTTATAAGGTAAGACTCGGCAACATTCCACTTGTGGATTCAGGGGCCAGGGCAAGCCGTGAATAAAATTCACGGGGCTACGCTAGTCCTAGAAAAGTTAGATGGACCGAATGATTCGAATCTGACATTCCCATTTGGTTGTTTGCTTGTTGTGGTTTGTAGCGAAACAACTTGCGGTTGTTTGCGGAGCTCGCGCCACGTCACCGAAAACATAATGCCCTCCCACCCCTTGCCCCCGGGTATCCGCGAACAAGACGTAGTTTCTCTAAACTTACAGAACGTGCCAGCGGCAGGGGTCCGACAGGTCGTCCGCCCCCAAGACGATGACTCCTCGGTAAGACACCCGACCTTGTACCGCCAGTTGCAAGTCGCCCAACTGAAGCGGCATGTTTGAGATTCGAAGAATAGATGGGAATCTGAAGTAGGCGCTGAGGATTCCGGTGTACAATCGAAGTGATGCAGAGGAAATTCGAGGCAGTAGCACAGCCAAACGAGCAAAATCTTAAAGAACAGTTAATTAATTAATAATTAATGTTCCACGGGATTGGCTTGGAAGCTGGAGTGGCTGGAACACGGGTTCAGGAAAACGCGACGCGGTTGTGGCCAGTGGCGCGCGATTGTTAGCAGACAAGTCAGCACGTGCACCTTCCCCATCTGGGGGGGTCACCGTGTGTTCAGATCCAGAGATCTGACATCCCTTGCACGCACTTTTCAGCCATTTCGTGACTGTTTTTTTGGCACATTCGAAGATGCCCTTGGTGACCCGTGACAAGTACAAAAATTTTCGCAAATTTTGTTGCTGTGACGCGGGATATAGAAATTGAGCGAAGAGTACAGTATGTCGAGGGTTAATAACGTGGACAAGGATTCAAGGAAGCATCGAGGCGGTGCACTGCGTGTACTTATCTCACAACCGTGACAACGCATACAGAACACTTGCGGGAAGGGCAACGACCCCTGAGGGAACGCTGGTGCTAGCTCAGGCAAGGTGAGCCTGCGAGCCGGCCTGAGTGAAAGGCAAGGTAGAGTAGTGCGTAGATAGGATTTGTGTTCGCGCGGCTGTTTAGATCAGACTAGGGATCCCCACCGTACCGTATACGGTTACGACCGTATACATTACGCCGATTTACGGGTGCCAACCGGCCGTAACCGTAACCGTAAAGATGGCCCCGGAGGCTCTTACGGTACGGTACGCTGGATTTTACGGTCAATACGACCGTATACGGTCGTATACGGTCGTATATGTGCACAATAAATAAATTGAAAATTAACAGGATGCTGCAACTCCAAAAACATGTTTTTGTGTCTTCTACAGTGCCTGGAGATGTTTTTGAACTTCAAACAAGAGTAATAGTTCAGCCACATCACAATTTGGATAGTTTCCTGTTCAAAATAATAGGACGCGCCAACCGATAAGAGTTATACCGCCACCCCAGAGTCCGTTCGGAACTGTATACCGGGTGTCTCAAATTTATTACTAATTTATTAGAGGTTCATCAATTCCCCCATCGTTGTCAATACCTTGGTGGAAGGCTCTCCAATTTACGGTCGTAATACGCCGTATACGGACCGTATAAATACGGGATCATACGGTATACGTACGGTGGCAAACCGTAACCGTATGAGGCCAGCCAGAGGACCATACGGTACGGTTACGGGCACCCGTATAACCGTAACCGTATACGGTTCTGTACGGTTACGGTGGGGATCCCTAGATCAGACGCACCTGATCTACACAGCCACTCTCTTCTTCTGCTCCCGCCGCGTCCTCAGAAACGCTATCCACGCCTTTCTATCGTCCTCAAAGACTCTTTTTTGTCTTCGACACTGCCTCAGGCCTTGCACATCCCGTACAGGTCCATCTGTTGGCTGATTTCGACTTCACCGACTACAAAACGCATCTAGTCGCTCCCTCCCTCACACGGTTTCTACTGCGCGTATTCGCGGCAGAGGCGTCTTTTTCTCCAGTTAAAAGGACAACTCAACCGTCTCCGGTACTCAACTCATCTATACGAGCATCCCCTTCGGCGATGGATACTTCACAATTCAGCGCGGAGAGCAGCGCGAAGTAGGAATATGGGGGATTGTCCCACCTCCGGTATGCTCCTCATGCCTTCTCGTCATGCCATTCCTCCACGGTGTTCGCTGCGTCGTCATTTACGACGTTGGGCGTGTTATCTTTTCCCATCACAAATATACATATATATTTCTGCCCACCTTTCGTGGTACGACAAGGCGCGCTTCATGCACCCTTTTCTCATACCAACGCTACTGTTGCCGTCTTCAGGGACCTCGCGTAACCATGTTTGAGGCTTTAAGCTGTCGTGCACACCCGTTGCATACAGTGCCGAGCCGCATTCACGCGTCCATGGTGTTCCACTTGTTATTTTGCTTCGCCATTCCGCTCTTTGGAGGATCTCGAGCTTCTTCCGCGTGGTAGCTAGGATTTACCACAACGGTATCCTCAACTACCTTTTCTTTCTCTACTCCTTGATTCTCTCCCATCGCGCGCACCGCTGCCTTTGTCTCGTGCGCGACAGGCACTTTCTCCGCTTTCATGTTGCAGTTCTTGGCTGCGTGCTTATGCACCATTTATTCTTGCATGCGGTCATTTATGTAGGCACGCGCTGCATCCTCCCCAGGTGTGACGGCGCCTATCTCATTTCATGCACGCCGTATCTCCTTCTCTCGTGCGATGCTTCGACGCCCTCACCCAATGTGATGGTGCCTCCTTTCTCCTACACAACGACATCTCCTTTATTGCGCGCGACGGCGCTTTCACCCAGCGTGCGATGACGTTTCTTTCCTGTGTGCAATGGCATTTATTTCTTGTATGCGATGAAACTTTCTTTCTCGTGCACGATGGTGCTTCCTTTCTCATGGCGACGTCGCCTCTCTATCATGCGTGACAGTGATCTGTTCCCATGTGCGACAGCGTGTCTTGCGCTCTCGAGCGCCGCATTTTTCGTATGCGACAGCGTCCTCCGGCGCGACGCGTTCCGGAGCCACTCAGTGCGCGATTGCGCCTCCTTCTCGTATGCGACGGCACCCTTAGTCAGTACGCCATGGCGCGTCCTCCATCGCGCTCATCAGCGTCCTCCTCTCATGGGCGATAGTGCCCTCTTTCTACGTGCGCGAGCCGCTCTGGACTCATTCAGTGCGTACGGCGCCTCATTCTCGTGCGCGACAGCGCCTTCCTCTATCGTGCGTGACGGCGCCTTCCTCTATCGTGTGCGACGGCGCCTTCCTCTATCGTGCGCGACGGCGCCTTCCTTTATCGTGCGCGACGGCACCTTCATCTATCGTGCGCGACGGCGCCTTCATCTATCGTGCGCGACGGCGCCTCCCTCATTCAGTGCGCGACGGCGCCTCATTCTTGTGCGCGACGGCGCGCCCCCTCTATCGCGCGCGACGGCGCCTTCCTCTATCGTGCGCAATGGTGCCTCTCCTCTTATTCGGTGCGCGACGGCGCCTTCCTCTATCGCGCGTGATGCCCCTCCTCCCATTCAGTGCGCAACGGCGCCTGATTCTTGTGCGCGACGGCGCCCTCCTCTATCGTGCGCGACAGCACCCTCTTCTATCGTGCGCAACGGCGCCTTCCTCTATCGTGCGCGATGGCGCCCTCCTCTCATTCAGTGCGCGACGGCGCCTCATTCAATGCGCGACAGTGCCCCATTCTCACGCACGACGGCGCGTCTTCTACATCTTCCTTCGCGTGCATCACTGCCCTCACTCTTGCGTGCGACGGGGGAAAAAATAAATTTTCTTCTTCGCCCACTCTGGGGCCCTACATTGCTCCGCATGCGATATAGTATTCCTCATCCACGCCACGTCGTTATGCACCTCGCTGCACCGGCGACCTTCCTCGTCTGAAACTTTTCTCTTTTATACATGCGCAACGGCGCACTCCTTTCCACTTCTTTTCATGCGTGATGGCGCCCTCCTTCATCGTGTGTGACCGCATCCTTCTCCTCATGCACGATGATGCCCTCATCTCGCGCGTGTTCCTCCTGCTTGTCACGGCGCGCTCTTCTCGTACCTTCCTCAGTACGCGACAGCGCCGCTCTCCTTATGTGTTATGATACACTCCTCATCGTCCACGGCGTCCTCTTTCATGAGTGACGGCATCCTTCTCATTCCTTACTCGCAAGGTGCTCTGGACTCTGTATTCTTGGGTGTGAGCTGCCGTCCTTCTGCTTGGGCGCGTCTACGTTTCGCGCGTGAGGCATCATCCTTCCCCTTGTTCCCGAGACACTGTCCTTTTCCCCGCATGCGAGTATTCCCTTCGTTCATGTGCACGAGGCATCCTTCCCCTCTTCCTCGTACATGAAATGCCCTCCATTTTCTCAAGGCGCGAAGGCGCCCTCAATCCCTCTTGAGGCACGACGACACTGTCCTCATCGCACGTGGTCCATGTGCCCGTCCCACTGTCTTCATCCATTGGGTTCTTGTTCTGCATGCACCTTCCGTCACCTCACCGTTCCCTGACTCTGGGCGTGTTTGATGCTCATATTCTTGCTCACGTCTCCCGAGCATCGAGGCCGCTCTCGTTGGCACCTATCCCACCTCATACACGGCCGCGCCTCTTTCCTGTTCTCGTGCGCGCGAGGTACAATGGTGCCCTTGCTACTTGTGTGCACTAGCACCTTCCATTCCTTTCCCAATGCATGCCTGGCGTGTTTCCTCCCTTTATGCACGACCACGCTTATCCCGTTTCTCACTACACTTATGGGGCTCATGGGGTGCATCAGCATCAGCACCTCCCCTCCTTCACGCGCAATGACACTTTTCCGCGGCCTAACCTTGTTTGTTGTTGCCCTCGGGACTTGATAGATTTACACGCGCAAGGCGCCCTCTTCTTTGCGCGTAAGGTGCTCTCCCCTTCTTGTGCATGGAGCAGCCCCTGTCTCTCCATTCCCTTTGACGTGTCCTCTCTTGTTCCTTTATTTTATTTTGTGTGCGCTCAATTCCACCTTACATGCCATAGCACCTTCTTCATCACGCTACGCACCTATCTGTGCCAGTGACCATCCTCACCAGTGGGTCTGTTTGCTTCACGCACGATGGTGCACCTCCACTTCACTTCCACCCGTGCGATGGCGCCCTTCAAATCTGTCGGCATGACAGCCCCTCATCCTCTTTGCCTTTCTTTCCCTTCCATGCGCTCCACTCCTCCCCTGGATTTGATGGTGAGCATCCCTCACATCCCTTGCCTACCCCACATGGAGTTTCCTGCCGCAATCTACGGGTTTCCGTTTGCTATGCGCCTTCCTCTCCCTTTCGCCTCCGGCCCACCGGCCCGCCCTTTTCCGTTCCATCCCGCAATGTCTTTCCAGATATTCTTCACCCACCTACCTCACTGACATGGTCTCATTCCTTTCTGCGGTACATTGCCCGTCCTCACTGTCCTTCCCTGTGTCACGCCCACTTTCTTCAACTTACGGGCTCTTTGACGATTCATATTTCGTTTTTCACCTCATGTCGCGCAGACCTCGCTCTCACTTCCTTGGCATCCCAGGGTTTGAGCGTGCATCATGTACACACTCGCTTTTGACAATTCCGTCTCTCTCATTCCTCTCGCCTCGCCCCTTTCCCCCTTCCGCCCACCTCCAGCCTTCAACCCGGCTTCAGCCTTCACATTGGTGTCTCGGTCGTATCCACGAGACTTGGCCTGACTTACCTTTCCCATCTCAGCTTGCTCTTTCGAATCCTGGGCTACTTGACGATTCACATTTCCTCTCACTGCGCAACAGCGCCCTCAATTTTTATTTGCACGTGGTCCCATGTTCCTGCTTTCGGGATTTTCATTGCCGCATGCTCGGGCGACCCTTGCTTTTTTTCTACACCAGTTTCGGCATCAGATCCTGCCGAGGCGGGCAATCCGGATGTGTTTGCGCTGGGAGGACCTGCTTCCTCACCTGTGCCTATTCCACTCACTTTCGTCTTCCGCACGCGGGCGATATCTCGCACTCACCTCCCAAGTCCACCTTTTGCCTGAGTTCTTCTGGTCCTGCCCACCGTGTCTACGCCACCGCGCGACGTCGCAGTGGCTTTTTTCTTGCATTTGCATTGTTCGCGCTGTATGTTTTTGGTTCTTTTTCCGTTGTTCGGACTCCTCCATCCTCCATGCTCATATCAGCCTCTTACTTCTCATCAATGGCTGGACCATCCCCTCTCGTGGCACACCGTCTGCGACTTCTCGTTCATGCCTTGATTGCCATAAGTTTATTTTCTCATCACCTCACATTCTAATAAGAATTCTTTCTTTCTTTCTTTCTTCTTCTTTCCCTTCACGCCGCTCTTTTGTGGGGCCCTCGGGCCCGCTTCTCTCACCCCTCGCGTGAGCCTTCGGCTCTTGGAGCTGCGCTCTGGTTGGGTTGCTTCGGGTCTCTTTCCTTCTGACCCTTGGTGGCCCTTGTGTACGGGTTCGGCCCCGCCTGCGTTCCGCTCTGCCCCGATCCGCTCTTCCCCGCTGCCCTCCTCGCAGCCCGGGAAGTCCCGATCGGCCAGGACGGCCGAACCCCCCCGCATACACCACACACACCCGTCGTTACTCTCCTCCCAGTGGCGTATCATCCCACTCTCACAAATCCTTCCACGAGCACGCAGACCTACCTTGCCAATGCGTCATTGCTTCCGGCCACACGAGGCAGCGATCACTATCAATTAATCTCCTCGCCTCCGAGTCCACATCTCCAGATGTCAACTTTCCGCAGTCTACTGTTCACAGCAGTGCTACATCGAACCAAGGCCACTACAGCCGCTGCCCACGCGTGCAACATGCGTTGAATTGCAGGTGACCTGGCGCTTACACAAGGCGCCTGGGGGCCCTCGTGGCTTGTGCATGGTGTTTGGTTTTGCACATTCCGTAGAACCTGCCACAACTGCTTCCATCGGTGGCGCCATAAAGATGTCATCGGGTTTGTCCCGGTTGAAATCAAAAATCAAATCCCAAGTCAAATCCGCCTTCACATCGTCGTGGAAGACCGAAGCCGCACTGCTGAATGGGCGTCAAACCTGGCCCCGGTCACACCTTACTAGGTCGGTCCGGATCAGAATAAATCTGGAGGCGAAAATCGTGTTTTTCGGTCCGGGATATAGAGTAAAACTAGGTCTGAGCGACCACGGTCGGTCCGGGATGGAGTAAATCAAGCAAGGGAGCCGGAGAATTTTTTTTAACAAAGATGGCTCGTGCGGGGGAAGGGGAAGGAAGGGCGCAGGGCTGGAGAAAAGGCGAGATTCAGAAAATAGCGTGGGACAAAATTTTTATTTATTCGGTCCGCTAGAGTATAAAGTGAAACAGAGGCCAGAGGCTCAAGTTTCATTTATTAAGTAACAAGCGGCTGCTCGGTTCGCGGCCTCGCATCCCCTTCTTAAGAGAGCAAAAGTTCGTCATGAAGAAAGTGAATAAATAAGGCCCGGCACCGAGCTGCCGGATTGATAGATTAAAAGCGGAGTTTAAAAAGGCTTCGGACAGCCGCAGTCTCCGATCCATCCGCCGCGGCCAACTTCGATATTGATTAACCGTTCTTTAACGAAATGCCTCCTCGGCTGTGTTCTAACCCCATTCACTTACCTCCGTTTGCTCTTCCTCCCGTTGCTCTCTGCTCCCATTAACAGCCCCTTTCTCCATTTGAACTGGCTTGAGGTCTTTTCAACACCGCCTTTCTGTCACTGCGGTCTGCGCAAACCACGCCGTGAACGAGCCAAGCGAATGTGCTGTGCACCTATACCAGTTTAGACCACAATTTCCGATTCTGCGGACTTCCTGAATGACTGAGACTGACTGCGAGCTGCCCATAATTTAACCCATTGGGTGGTTCGCGCTTGAAAGCCAAGTCTCGTGAATTGCCTGTATGCAGAAAACGCCTCTTTGGTATTCAACTTCTGCTGCGCCGCAGGAAGAGAGATCTCTGTCAAAAACTGCGGCCACATATGGTTTTTGCTATATAAAGAGACATATTCCTGTCAACACCCGCTTACCCTGTTAATTTTTTCCTCAATCCCTTTGCCGACCTGATTCAGTCAATGCTCTTTGGTTGCGTCGGTCCCTGGCTGTCAGTTAACATCAATATCAATTGTCTTTCTCAATCCACTGTTCGGAAATCTGGGCTTAATCTGTGCTCATTGTGACGAATGCCCAAACCTTGGTTTGTTGCGAATTTACGACCGCTTCTCGATTCTGACATGCCATTGAATATTATTTTTGACCGAAATTTCGGGCATACCATTGTCATCCTCAATGCGCTAGGAATTTTCGCTATAGGATACTCTTTCTTTTCAGGCCAGTGTTTCATCCCAAGCTCCCAAACATTTCCCTTTTTTTGTCTCATGTTCTTGGATGAACAACCCACCGATCGCGAAAACCCGCCGGCATTGTCTGAACTCAGGTAAATTCTCACACTCATTTCGGCTTCCTTATCATGTTGTATCTCCGCCATCTTCGCAATATATCCCTTTTTAAGCTGCCGGAGCGAAGCGGCGGCCTATCTTGTCTTACCTTATTCGCCGACTTCAAGCTCTGCCGACATTATTAACCGTTCTTTAAGCAAATGGCTCCTCGGCTGTGCTATTTCCCCATATATTCTTGCTCTTTCCCTCCTCCTCTGCCCATCCTCTCTGTTCAACTCCTTCCAGACCACCTTTGCTGTGTTTTCTTCCCGCTGCGGCCCGTCTCGTGTCCAACTTTTTGTCCCCGTTTGTACCAATCATTCATTGCTGCCCCATTTGTATGCCTACAACATCTGGCAAGTCGCTTGCTGCCTCTTTAACCAACCTAGACCAAAAACCCAGTGGTTTAACAGCTTTCCGTCCAACTGGGATAAAATTGTCCTGCTGATCTGCCGCAATGTGAGCCGCCGCCAGACGCAGTTGTTTGCAGTAGGCTGTGCTGCCAGATTTGTATCATTCCACCAACCTTGCGGCCACGTACCACCCGAGGACTCTCCACACATAAATAGGGCCGAGCCCCCATCTTTCCTGGAGCCAATTTCTCCCTTGATTCGCCTATCCGCCCTTCCTTCGATCCTGGGAACTCTTTGGATGCCGTTACTTTTTGATTACTCAGACGGTCGCAATCGGTGCCTGCTTCAAGTTCTTGGGTCTCTACTGCCTTGGTTGCCTGTCGCTAGCGCTGAAAAACAAACACTGGATTTCTGTATTGTCTGATGGTCCTTTGAATGTGTCTGCTCCAACCTATCCAAAACGAGGACGTTCTGGAACAAGATCTTCCGCTTATGAGAGTCCAACAAATATCTTCATCTATATTATTCAAAACACGGCTTTTTGGGTCCAAACAGGTGGGTCTCTCTGCGAATCAGCCATTACTATCTGTAATACTAGTTCGACGGTGCATATTTCGGGTGTAGGTTTCTCTCAATTGGCGTGTCCTCAAAGTCACACGGGCCCGTTCAGCACCGGTAACTATCCCATTGAGTCAGCGGTGCGTTAAATATCCACTTGGTCTGTGTTGACGTGGTCAGCAGCTGTTCTAAAAAAATCTCC
Organism: Mycena leptocephala; assembly: GCA_029378395.1. Classification (NCBI taxonomy): domain Eukaryota; kingdom Fungi; phylum Basidiomycota; class Agaricomycetes; order Agaricales; family Mycenaceae; genus Mycena; species Mycena leptocephala. The sequence goes on along the minus strand of JARJLF010000304.1, from coordinate 43,539 downwards.
TCCCACCATTGCACTCTGGAGGTGGGTCCTGTTCATGGTAACACTCTTATTTAAGGTGTTGTGTTCAACTGGCAGCTCCGGAGCGCATTTACATTATTTCAATCTTGGAGCGTTGGCTAATGAAATCTTGATTTCCGTGTGCATGGACCAAGCATGGAGCCTGTAATCCTTTGTCGCACATTCTCTAGTGTCGCACAGATTGTCTCATGTAAACCCACACCAATGAACAGATTTCATCATCTCACTACACGATAAGTACCGGAGCGAAGCGAAGGCTCGTCTTGTTTAATATCAAAGGCTGTCGGATCAATATCAACGGCTGTCAGATTAATATCAAAGGCTGTCGGATTACAGCCGTTGTCAGTACCGAAGGCGCGAATCAAAAAATTGCCGTTTTGGGCATTTTCTGATCCCCGCCACCGATTTGCCTATATCTCGGTGACGTCTGCACAGATTGACTTGAAATGTAGCTAGATAATTCGGGATAATTCAGCCACTATTAGTGATAGAGAGATATCTGAAAAAATCTTTTGTTGTTTACCATCTGTCATATCAGGCTTCTCCAGCAATGGATCCTGAATGCAGAGCCCAAATCTGGCCCGAATGAGCTGAATTTTCGGGAGGAGGCATTTATATGTGTACTGAGTGAGATGATAGAGCCAAATTATGAATACATTACATACCTAGAGCCATTCTTTGTTTGCTACCCAAAACACACACCTGAATGAGACAGGAAGGGCAGGAAATAAATCCCTCATAATTTTAGCTCTATCACTTCATTCAATACATAGATTAGTACCCCCTTCCAAAAATCTAGGTTATTTGGACAGGATTCCAGCTATGTAGCCAAGGTCTATTGCCCGCAAAACCCAGTGTGACATATAGTGCATGATAAAATATTTTCCTTTATGTCTCTCTATCAATAATAGCGGCTGAATTAGCCCGAATTATCTATTCAAGTTTCAAGTCAATCCGTGCAAAACTCATTGAGATATAGGCAAATCGGTCGCGGACATCAGAAAATGCCCAAAACGGCAATTTTCTGATTCGCGCCTTCGGTACTGACATCGGCTGTAATGTCAACGGCTGTCGGATTAATATCAAAGGCTGTCGGATTAATATCAAAGGCTGTCGGCCAATATCGAAGTTGGCCGCGGCGGATGGGTTAGATCGGAGGACGCACGACCGCCAAGTGACCCGAGACAAACTTGAGAACGCGCGGGCCGAGGGTGCTTTACAGGGGGCGGGATCGGCTATCGGGCAATCGGAGCAAGACGCAGATCGGACGTATGCAGAGGAGCTTGTTCTGAGCCTCTAGGCCAGCACAGGTGTTGCGCACGAACGGCGGGAGAACGAGGCGGATGAATACATGTGCTTACCGCATGGAGCGTTGGCAGGCTGGCGGGTTGTTTGGGTAGTCGAAGGCGCCGGAGTCCTCCCTTTGGATACACTTCTTATGCTCAATTCAAATCTTTATTGCAGCCACTTCTGTCTCGAGTCTCCGTTTGTTGAATGGTTCAAGTTGACGAATCTAAATGCGAAATTTATAGGCTCCAGATGCATGGATCCGGTGAATATCGCACATGTGCGTTTGAAAGGGCTGTTGGAGGGAATTCCGAATGGCAGTGCGCTTTCCGATCCCACCCCCGAGAGCGCAGCAAGACCGTTCTCTGCGCAATGTCACCACCAGACACATCTAAATACGGTTTAATTCCATATAGCTGCCTCACTTCTGTTAGTTTCGTACTTTCAGCCCCAGGAGCGGTGAGGAACAGGGTAATGAGGGAGGTGAACGGCTCTGGCTCTGGGGATGAGATGTGGGATGTGAGTGGTGTAGTCGTCAGCGTTGGCCCGCATGAGACAGTAAGCCATGCGCATGAGTGACCTCACGATTCCCACCGAACAAAGCGCAGGCCCAATCTTCGGGCCTATGGGACTCGTGGGGCGCGTCAAACCGAGGGACGTGTCCACATTTTCAATGAAATCCAATATTTCCCCGTGCACCCCAACGTTGCCGTGCACTATACGATCGATGTACCCAACGATGAGGGATGCCAGATCGGCGAGACTCCCTCCGGCGCCGTCCATGGACTCTTCGGTGTCTTCAAGAGACGCGACAACCACTTTATTAGGATATGCTTGGCTTGGCTTAAAGCTCGAAAGCCCGAAAGCCAAAGCCCTGGCTTCGCAAAGCCAAGCCAAGCCGAAGTCAGGACTTAACGAGGGCCCTGGGCCTTGGCTTGAGGGCTGCAAAGCCAAAGCCAAGCCCGTAAGCCCTGGCTTTGACCGGTACATTAAATCCACTCACACCTGAATTTTCCTGTCTAAATTTCATAGTGCACGACTCTGGGGAGGAAGTCAAACTTACGGAAATGTCCCTTTGAAGAATCTACCCTTGCCTTGAGCTATATATGTAACGCAAATCAAGACTTTGCGGACATCAATAAATTTTGATCTTGCCCGTTATGCGTTTCTGATGATATTGTGGACTCAACTATAATCTTCAGGTGTTCTGACTGTTGTATAGCTAAATGTGAGTATTTACCCGACTTTTTACATACCATTACAGGCCTATTGAAAAAAAAAAGCCCTGGCTTAAGCCAAAGCCCGGCCAAGCCAAGCCCTCCACCAGGGCTTTGGTTTTGGCTTCGAGAATGTGAAGCCAAAGCCCGACGAAACCAAGACAAAGCCCTGGTTTCAAAGCCAAGCCAAGCCTGAACATCACTAGCGCCTAAATCCAGGGGTGGACACCAAGATGGCCTTAGCGTCCTTGTCGTGTATGGAGCGCTTCACTTAGTCAATATCTTTGCCAAAGTGTTGGGCGGGAGATGAACCAGGAGCGCAAGAATTTGTCGGCTTTGTGACCTGGGAGGAAAAACCCGACCGACGAGTCCGTGAATTTCACGGAACTCCTGCGGATCACCTTCTTCCAGTTGCGGAGGGCGACTGCGTCCGGCCAAGTCAGTTCGCCGAGACGCATCAGGCCGTCGAATCCAGAGAAGAGGATTGAGACGAATAGGTTGTCGTCATGAGTCCGAGATGGCTGAGCGGCATAGGAGCGCTCGACAGTCAGCAGATCCGTGGTGGACAAGGGCCTCTTACGCTTAGTCCCCTTTCCAATGAGTCGTTTACCGCCCTTGAGTGTATCAGGTTTGTCTGCGAGAAGAAAGAGATCTGTTCAGATTTGCGTCCAATTGTCAAACATTGTCAAATGCGTGTTCAGAAAGAACATTGCTTAGCATTGTCAAATGCGTGACCTGGATATCACACCTCATTTTTCGATCAGGCATGATCCCAGTGCAAGCCAGGCCAATTCTAAGCGGGGAAGTGTATTGCGTGCATCTGATACTTGAATTAGGTGCCAGAATGACCAAAGGGAATAAGGACCTACTTTCCACCACGCCGAAACATCGTCGTCATTCTCGGCCATCGGATAAATCTCTCTCTTTATAAAATTGAGCATATCCGAAGCCTTTCAACTCCGCTTTTGGGAGATCAGGCCCGAGGCTTTGGAAGCGCTGGGTCCAGACCTTTAAAAACACTCAATAAACGGCGCTTCCTGGGGACTTTTGGCCCATGATCAACTTTAAGCGCACGCGCACCTATAAAAGTGTACACAATGCCAAACTCTGCTTTTTGCTCACCGTTAAAGTTTCTGAGGTGCTAATTCAAGCACCAAACCGGCGCCAGTGACTTGAATTTACTTGCAACTTCATCAATTCTGCCCTTGCTTTGGGGGTGGGCTGGGGATAAAATTCTGAACTTGACTGCAACCTGACAAAGACAAAGATTCTTATTGTCTTGCTCGAATTTGGTCTGCACTCAGAGCTGCAGAATATAAATTGCAATACATGCACCGGCAGTGGTTTTGTGATAACTGACTCAGTTTCCGAAATCATATCCGATAAAAGGCTTCAAACAGGCTCAATTTTATAAAGATAGAGATACTGGCAAAAATGAATTGCTGGCATTGTGTGAAAACACTGTCCCGTTCAGCGCGACGTTGGGTGCCTAATCCAAGTCGAAATAAATCCCGGCACAGTCCGAGCAAGTGCGCATCTCCAGATCCCTCCAGATCAGCGCCGAGCATCGGGATTGCTACAAGATGGGGGGAAACGTACGTGAGAAGCGAGGATGCAGAGCGCGACAGAACGACCGGGATCTAATAAAATGTGGTAAGTAACATAAGTCCCTATCCGACCACTCTTTATCTCCGAGATGGTTGTGTGCGCACGATATTTGACTTGCGAGACTCAAGATCTTGGCAATGGAGCTGTGAACTCAATCTAAGGAAAAAGGAGGGTATAAGATCTGTTCAGGAACAAAATGAAAAGAATGAAAGCGGCTACTGGCCCGATATGGACTCGGAATTTAGTCCCGATATGGTGCATATCCTGTTACCGGCTACAGTCCTGATACGGACTCAGAACTTAGTCCCGATACAGCGCAAATATCCCGTTACTGGCTACTGTCCCGATACGAACTCGGAATTTAGTGTCCCAATATGGTGGCTATGTCCCGATACACATGTACTCGTCATTAAGAATGTTTCCCCACGCACCAATGCAAGCACAGGTCGCGCACTAAATAATCTCAATGCTTGGTTTGGACAGGTTTGGGCGCTTACAGAGTGCATATGCGGTATTACCCAACAGTAACTTACCAGTAGGTAACGGATGTATCAGGACAATAGCCACCGCCGTATCGGGACTATACTCCGAGTCTGTATCGGGACAGTCCGAGTCCGTATCGGGACTAAATTCCGAGTCCGTACTGGGACAGTAGCGTAACGGGACGTACCGGGACAATAGCCGCCGCCATATAGGGACTATATTCCGAGTCCATATCGGGACAGTAGCATGACGGGAACTAAATTCCGTAGTGTAACGGGATGTCTCGGGACAATAGCCGCCCTCGTATCGGGACTATATTCCGAGTATCGGCCCAAGCAATGACTAGGTACACTGCCAATGAGCTGGCACGTTGGGCCCAGCTGGGCAGAATCAGTGGATAATAGAAGAATATATTTGACTTACTTCTGTAAGTCACATGCCATATACCCCATATCAAATTCCAACAATTGCCGTGTCCAAGGGCAGGATTCAGATTCTCCAAGAAAATTTGCTGGGGTAGAAGCGCTGACCCGTCATCTCGTCCCTATACAGAGAATTTAGTCCTGATACACCACATATCCCGTTACCGGCTACTGTCCCGATATGAACTCGGAATTAGTCCTGATATGGCATCCCGTTACCAGCTACTGTCCCGATATGGTGGCTACTGTCCTGATACAGACTCGGAATTTGGTCCCAATATGGTGCATATCCCGTTACCGGCTACTGTCCCGATACGGCAGCTACTGCCAATGATGGTGCGGAAAGGGAAGCCCTTGTCTGAATTAAGCTTTCCTGTGTAATTGACTCTCCAAAAAATCCATTTTTTTCTCAACAAGTCATAATGAGGGAAAATACATAAAAATTTCTCTGACGCCCATGATTTGAAACTTCCCATGGTCACATGTACTGATTACATCAGGGTGCTGGGTTTCCATGCTCTCCATCTTACGAGTTTCTCGTCTGAATCAGGTCCATCAGGATGGACTGAGTGCTCTGGGAGGCCTGCAGAAAATTTAACCACTGGTGGCTCAACTGTGTAATATTTTTCGCATTTGGGCAGGCAGTTCTGACTCCACAAGCTCATTTTGCTTCTTCCTCATTCAAAAGTGGAATGGGTACGTTTCCGTTTGAATTAGGTTCCATAGCATGGAATGAGTGCTTGGGAAGAACCATGGACAATTTAACCACCAGTGGCTCCACTGGCGTAATATTTTTCACATCTGGGCAGGCAGTTCTGACTCCACAAGCCCATTTTGCTTTTTCCTCATTAAAAAGTGGAATGGGTACGAATGTTTTGGTGGAATCAAGTTCATGGGCATGGAATGAGTACTCTGAGAGACCCACAGAAAATTTAACTACCAGTGGCTCAAGTTGTGCAAAATTTTCTGCATCTGGGCATGCAGGTCTGACTCCACAAGAGTCAAGTTTGCAAGGATTGATCTGGAAATGCCAAGAACAAAATTGCTCATGAAAGAATGAGCCAAATATCCATGGTTGTTTGAAATGGGTTCCCAATACACCATGCACTGCAAATGAATGTGTCCATGTGCTATTATTTGCGATTCCAAGCCATATGAAGATATTGTCCAATAGGTCCATACAGTGTATCCAAGTCGTTCCGCATAGATCAATTAAGAACTACGGAGGATCTGCAAGTCCAAAAAAAAGTACGCGTGATTAGCGCATGAGCCTCTTGTTTGCATCTGGTCCAGTCTCACACATCAGGAAGAGTAGCAGCCAGTGCCACCAGTATTTGCCTGCGCAGATGAGAGGAATTCAACATTCAAAGTCCGACAGGGGCCTTTCACTCTTGTTTGTTTACATTTTTCACCGAGTCACAGGAATTTTTCCCCGAGTATGTAAACAAGAGCAAAAACACAGCCGCTATCGTCCATAGATTTTTTTCTAATGAACTTAGGGACAGCCACTAAATTCCTTCAACACAGCCGCTAAAACCATAAGCATTTTTTCGAGGTGACGGGAGAGAGGAGGAACACGTACAAGACGAAGCACATGGTCGCCTTTTCTTGCTGAGGGCCAGGCGCCAAAGGGCAGTCGTTTGCGAGGGGATCGTATTTTTTATCATCTTCCTTTTCTTTTATATACCTGTCTCTCGAATACCCTACATTACATACATCTAATCTCTCTCCTCCACTCTCCCTTGCCCACACACACACAAACTCTCGTCAGCATCTCGCACCAGTCTGCATCATCATCTGTTTCTCCACTCTCGCCAAGCTCGCCACACCTAGTTTCCCCGGTTGTTATCACCTTTTTACTCTTCTCGCGTACTTATAAAATAGTCTTCTTAAATATCCCCCATATAGTTTACAATGCTCACCCTGTCTAGGTTACCTAGAAGTACTGCTGCATAGCCTTTAGGGCCAGGTACAGCGAAAATATAACTTTAGTTTCAGTTTCAGTTTCAGTCACCGCTGCAGTCTCGGGACCGTCGTCTGTGGTAATGCTACTCGGGGATCGTAGTCTGTCGATCCTGCACGGTGAGCTGATGGGTCATGTCTCAGGACTGGTCCTCTGCGAAGACGGAGGTGGTGTGACCGTCCCAAGAGGGTACTCGGACCACCATACCTGCTAACTGGTGAGAGATGCCATGACGGTATCCAGGTCCAAAGGGTTTAGCTCGGCGTCTTTCTGGGTCAGTAATCTGACCTGTCCCTCCAGTACCAAGTTGCAGAACCACGATATCCAAGAATATGATCTGAGACATAATTCAGGTATTTCATTACCTTTACTGCCGCTTTTTCACCTTCGGTTTCAGGCTTTGCAAAGGGATTTCTCTCAAGCTTGACCTGATAGAATCTGAGTCAATCTTTTGCATCAAGTCTTGTATTGCCGGAAACCAGGATCGATTCGTGGCAAGGCGAGATTTGAATGATGACTTACGCTGCTGTATAACGTCGCTCATAACAAAAATGAAAGACTTGTGGACCTGGAAGCGTCGGTCTGCGATGTTCAATAAATGTTGCACATCAGATAAAGTGTCTAGAAACGGCGCAAAGAATTTTTAACTCCAATTGAATTTATGCATCCACCCAGGTTCTCTCCCTCTGGATAAAATTAGTTCTTCATTTCCTTTTGGGGGGAACGAGCACTGCAGCGGCAGACGAAGGTGCATGCACAACGACGCCTGGACGGTGGGATGAATGTTTCAAGCAGGATTCCTGTGCCTCCTGCCATTTTGAAGTTTTGGTCGATTCCAATTAGGATAGCAACAATGCCCAGGTTGCAATAAGCCAACTCCGGCGGATGGGGTTGGACATTTACGTTGGAGCACCAGATGACCTTGTAGAACATTAGCTCGTCTTGACCCAGCCTACATCCAATAGGACCGCTCCTTGGGCGCCAGAGCAATTTATGAGGGAGTTTACCTCACTTAATACTCAGAAGGCAGCGTCCCGAGTTTGTCGTTGTGCCCCTTACGCAGCTCTTTACCTACCTGCCACACGAGATATGTATTCGCCCTACCGTTCCCTTATGATGCCTGTTTGCGTTGGGACAAATCTGAACAGGCAGAATGTTTTCGTTTGTCTCAAGCTCACGAGTGAGGCAGTGCTGTGCACTGGGGTTATTGCGTGGTTTCTGCAAGAGAAATCCCATGACCCGACGGCCGGAAATTGCCGATGGCTTCAAACTCCGCCCTGCATTTTGGTCTAAGAAAATGCTCAGGCTGGATGCCTGTTTGCATTGGAAGAAATCTGTAGAGGCAGAATGTTTTCGTTGACCTCAAGCTCACCGCTGGATTTAACCGCCCCCGAAAGAGTGCGGCAGTGTTCACACTTTAATCCAGATTTTACTTCTTTGCAAGTCAAATTCGACCTTTTGTTCGTGCACCGCAAACCCAAGTGCCGTTCCATAACGTCCAGTGCATTCAACGTCGGCGCCGTGCTTAACAAGAACCTCCACGGCCTCCACATCCCCCAAGGAACACGCCCGATACAGGACCGTGGTCCAGTAGTAACCCCATCATCTCGTGAAGGTCATTTTCGAACGCCTGCTGGAGGGGCCTACTATCTGCATCGTCCCACGCTTCGTTCGGATTAGCGCCCGCCTTGAGAAGAAGGGTAGCAATCTCGACATTGTCGTTGGCTACTGCGACTTGCAATGGCGATTCGTAGTCGTATTCTGCGCTAGGATCGACGTTGTGGGGGCGAAGAGAGCAGTTTCCGTATCATGTGTGGTTTGGACTCTGCGGCCGCCCAGATCATGAGCTCCAGAGCGAGAGACGGCGTGATACGCATCTCCAACTCTGGTTGGAGGGTTTTCCATAGTCGCTGGCAGGTGAGAATTAATGAGCGACGGAGGTAGTAGCAAGATGAGCTCAGGCGCAAGCTGTTGAGGGTAGGACCGGGGAACAGATCCATACATCTGAAAGTTGTAAGTATGTGTGTGGGGACAACGTAGGCGCAACGTGGCCACGCGTGATCAACTCGATCATCGGGGTCATCTGGATCGTCTTGAGTGGACTCCCAAATTTGTCTGCGCCCCTCAGCGCCGATAAGCCTGGCGGCCCATGAAGAGAGGAAGGGGAGGGCATGATGGATATCGTTGAGGAGACCAGTTCAGGAAAAAGCAAGTTTACGCTCTTCAAAGAGGAGTGAGTTTATGGCCGAACTGGATGAAACTGACAGTGCTGAATCTTCTTGTCATTCTTCCGATGATGATATGGACTTGGATGACATTGAACTTTCCACTGTTTCTGCATCAAATCCCAATGTGTCTACCGGTGCCTTTTTGCCTGATCATTCCTTATGCAAGTCTCATTATCTTGTCATCAACAAACAAAATTGCATACTACTGTACCGAACTTCGTAGGTGGTGCATTGCCTCGAGTGGACCGGGGAGACAGAGAGGATTATTTCTGCACCATGCTTACCCTCTTCAAACCATGGCGTACCGGTAAATGTCTTAAGACAGATATCGATAGCTGGGACACGTCGTTCGAATCATTTGAGTTCAATGATAAGGCCACAACCATGATGAGTAACTTTAACTTACGATATGAATGCCTGGATGCAAGGGATGATTACTCACACATGAAAAACAGGGAGCTATTCCCACCTTCTCTAGACATGGGAATCACGATGCTGCTGACGGAGATTATGATTCCGCTCAACACGGGTTAGATGATTATGGTAATGAAGGGGATTTCACTGCTGATCGCCCGGATGTAGAAGAGGAAGGCAGCCGTTATCGAGATATGCATCGAAAAATGGAAGAAGCCGGCCGAGTCATGCAGAAATGTGGATGAACTAATAAATATCCTCTGTCAAGCGATACCCGTTATTATCCTAAAAAATTATTGTCTGGGACTCAGTGGAAAAATTGTATTGCGCTGGAACGAGCTACACTGTTGCAGAAAAAAATGGTGAATGCTCCTGAAGACGGCTGCAAAAGGAAAAACCAAACAGATGACGCTAACTTGGATGGTGTGAAATGCCTAGACGCCATTCACTTCACGAAATATTTCATAGCTAAAAATAAGAAGGCTCAGAAATTGATCAACATGACTTTGGTCTAAACGCTGATCAAGCAAGAGCATTCAGGTTAGTCGCCAACCATGTGGTTAGTGATAACGTAGAACCCTTGAAAATGTATCTTGGAGGAATTGGGGGAACAGGTAAATCCAGGGTCATAAATGCTTTGTCAGAATTTTTCAGCGAACGGGGTGAAGCTCATCGTTTTTTGATTCTGGCGCCTACTGGTAATGCCGCAGCCCTATTGAACGGTTCCACTTACCACTCAGTTCTGGGGATCATCGATAAGGATAATGGTGAGAAAAGTGAAGGAACAGGCATAAGAAAAGTGAGAGAACGTCTGCGAGGTGTTGAGTACATATTCTTGGACGAGGTATCCATGGTTTCATGCAAAAATATGTATCAGATTAGTGCCAAGTTGGCGAAAGCTCTTAACGACCCTACCCTTGCATTTGGTGGCATGAACATGATCTTTGCAGGCGACTTTGCTCAATTGCCGCCAGTAGGAGGACAGCCTTTGTTTGCAGCAGAACGAGATGTCTCTTCTGTGAGACACACTAAAATGTCTGTGCTCGATCAAGAAAACACGATTGGTAAAATCATATGGAAGCAAGTTACCACCGTGGTGATACTAAAAATCAACATGCGTCTGCAGAAGACAACAGATGATGACGTGAAATACGCAAGAGCCTTAGGGAATATGAGATATGCTGCTTGCACCTCTGAAGACATTGCATTCCTTAAAACCAAGATTATTGGTAAGAAACCGGGTCAACCATCTTTTGACAACCCTCTATTTCGCTATGTACCTGTAATAACTTCGTGGAACTCGCAAAAAGACAAGTTAAATGAACTAGGATCACAACGATATGCGCAACACACCGGAAGAATTGATAGACTTTTATGCAGTCGATTCACTAGCATCCAGTGGACATAACGAGCGCATGGACTACAAGTTGAGGGACAAACCTAAATTACCTTCTTTCGCTTGGCTTTCTGACGCTGAACGCACTGCTCTGTCGAACGCACATCCAAACACAAGTGAACATGTGGCAGGGAGACTGCGTTTATTTGTAGGTATGCCAATAATGATACGGAATAATGACGCAACAGAGTTATGCATAACTAAAGGTCAGGAGGGGACCGTGGCTGAATGGCAAGAGAGTACCGATATATTCGGAAGGCGTATTCTGGACACCTTGTTTGTTAAACTGGAGAAGCCGCCGCGAGTTATTTCTATCCCAGGACTCGCGGATAACATAGTAGCGTTGAGCCGCGCTTCAAAGAGGATCTGGTGTTCATTTCCCAATGATATGGTAGCTTCTATTTTTGCGAGAGCAGGTACTGGTGCTTCCAAACTTCGCCATGACCGACTATGCGTCCCAGGGCAAGTCTAGAGATTATAATGTAGTTGACTTGAATAATTGCAGAAGTCATTTTTCTTATTATACCTGCTTATCCAGGAGCACCACCGCTTCAGGTACCGCCATTGTGCAGGGTTTCAATACTAAACCTATTACTAATGGAATATCCGGTTATCTGCGTCAGGAATTTCGTGATCTGGAGCTGCTAAACGAGATTACAAAGGCTAGGTACGACTCCACTCTACCCAAATCAGTTCGCAGATCAGTTAGAAACGAATTGCTGCGCACTTATCAGGATTTCAAAGGTAAAACCTATGACCCAATTGACCTACACTCTGCATTGCAATGGAAGAATGGGGATCCTCCTAAATATCCGGACGCCCAACGCATAGGTGATTGGGCCCTAGTAGGAAAAGACGCATCTGATGCTAAACGATTAGGGACTAGCTTGGACAGCCCGGTCACTGACCGGTCACATCTGCGTGGATGACGGATGACCCGTGGACACTCTTTGCACCTGTTATTTCACAGCCACCGCAGATTGGTTCTGCTCGCTTCTCCCTTCCGCCGCGCAATTAAAATTGTTTGAGGGGTGTAAACTCGATTTTAACATCCAACACAGTGCTCAGAATTTTTTTGTGAGCAAATGATAAATGTCGGGACGAATTTTCCTTGTAAAACACTGGAAACCAATGAAATTTGGATAGTATTTGACAATGAGCTGTGCTAAAGCTCTGGGAATTGGTAAGCAACTTTTTTTATGCCACAGAATTGTTCCTATGATGATCACCCACCTCTGTGAGTGTCCTGGCTGAATATGGCGTCGAAATCCACCTGGTATCCACATTTGCCAAGATATGCAACCGCCAGCTGAACCCCTTCCGCCCAGTCACGGCAAAAAAACTTGCCGGACCGAAAGTGGAGCCAAGCTGTCAAACTGTATGGCCCATCTCAATCCGTGCAGAACTCATCGAGATATGGGTGAATCGGTCATGGGGATCTGAAACTGCCCAAAACGGATTTGCGCCTTCAGTACTGCCATCTGCTGTAAACGAAGTCTCAATCATTGGCGAAAAACCTACCCAACACTGGAAGGGAGGAAGAAAATCATTCAAATGACTGTAGCAGGCATGACACAATATCTGACATCAGTTCAAGGGACGCGACCTGAAATCGAAAAACAACTCGTGAAAATAACAAAGGATTTCCTCTGGAACGATGCCAAAAAGGCTCCAATAAATAATGAGATAATGTATACACCAATCAAGGATGGAGGAAAAAATCTAGTGCAGTGGTGGAGAAAAATAATGCAACATGCGGTTTGGGCCCATTTCGTGTCCAAATTGCTCAGAATAAAATCTGGACATCAAATATGAGTGAATTCGAGTTCGATGGGCCACTCACTCCACTGCCATATATGGTAATCGGGCCGAAAATAATATTTTAAGCAGTTATTTTTGGCAACTTTCTTTTTGAGACTATCTCCTAGCGTAAATGTACAGTGGTGCTCATTAAATGTGCACCGCAGCATTGAGCACATTGGGGCCTCCTGGTGACCCCAAACAACTTGTAGACATGAAATATGGCTAAATCTAAGACATCTTGACCCCCCTTTCCAATTTTCCAAATATGGCAATTCGCCCACAGTAATGGCTTTTCTAAGCCTCCAAAAATTGCCTTTTTTGGAGTTCTTTGTTTGTCTCGAGGAAGCCCCTCACCTTGCGACCTGCCTGGACATACTCTTGCGAGCCAGGGGGCTTCCACCATCCGCCACTAACCTGATGTTTAAACTGTTCCATGTCCGCAAGGGTTATAGCAATATCATGGCTCGGCGCCTGGGTCTAACGGAGCTGCGCAAATCTTACCCGCTAATTTCAAGCAGCGCCAGACTGTGCACTGTATCGGTTATCTTCAAGAAGAGCAGAAATCTGCGGGGCAGCGGCTGCAACTGGGCTTCTGAATGCAGCTGAACGTCAGAAATACTCAGTCTAATTCTCCTCATCTCGTGGATTCACGCAAGAGCTCGAGGGTTTGGCAGAACCAGCCTCAATGAGGCTCGGAAGTCTATTGGGAGACAGATGCGAAGTGCCGGAATGGCGACTACAGACGAGTATGTAGTTAACTATGGTGCGCCTAACTTAGCCCCTTCAATTTGTTACAAGTGTTACGTTTGCTGCGGTCGATTTTGCCATTCAGTCAATGAGCAATAATTAGTCCTCTGGGTGTTAGATGTATTCAAACCCTTGTTCGTACGAAGCATAGAGCAATAATCTGGATTCTGGGTGTCAGTTGCATCCAACAGGCCATTACTGTGCGTCTCAATGACAACTCCATACTCGGCCAGAGAGAATCCCACTTACGCCATTTCTTATTTGTCCCACTCTGCTCAAGCTGGAGGCACGGATAAAGTCCCCTTACATTCTTTGGCAGTGCGATTTTCCTTGATGTCATTTAAACCGAAGTCACTGTCAGGATGAATGGCACTAATATAATCAGTGCAATAGCAGGTCGTAACCCCGTACCACCCCATCCGAGTCACCTCACCCACGTTTGTGAAGTTCTTGACATCCGCTTTGAGAGTGTCCTGAAATAACTTACTCACTTCACAGCATCCAACATTGTTCCTAGTCGCCTCTGGTATGGAATTATCGTTGACGCATTTCCGGCCTGTTACCTCCAGGAAAAATCTGGGACATGTATTCATACCATGGGCATCCACATGCCAATTTTAGGCTGTATTATTGCCATACAGCGTACAAAAGAAATGAAAAGGATTGGTATTGATGGAATTTTCCCACACGCTAAAACGCCTGCCAAAGCCGATTCCACATGTGGTTCCATCATCGGAAGGTTCATATCTTCCGCGATACACGTTAGAAAAATCTGAAAATATTTGAGTACGTAGAAAACACATGTATGTGCCTACTACTAGATGCCGAGAGCAATAGGGCCTAAATTGACAAAGTTATCTGTTGGAGTTTCACCCAGAAAGTCCGATCTTGTGGGGACGACGGGACCCGGGCTCTGTATAAGAGTAGACCAGTTTGGCTCTTTATCCTCAGTCTTGCTACCCACGCTGACTGAGGTAAAGTGTTCGCTTCCGTCTATGTTGCCCATTCACTTATGTATTCATCAGATACTGTGTATCTAGGTACACACACATATATATATATAGTCTTGCTACCCACGCTGACTGAGATACTGTGTATCTAGTTTCTACAGGTTATGGGCCCGCTGTCGACTCTTTGAAGCCAGACACAAAGAAACATTACATTTAAATCTCTCAGTGCACTATGGGAACGACCGAGACTCCAATTACGACTGCTCCGCAGGCCCTACTCACCGCCATCAAGGCACAATCTCATTTCCAGGACTTCCCCTCCCTCGACAAAGAAAAGCAAAACTATGTCGATTGGTCGGAGACCTGTCTTGATGCCCTCACCCTCGCTGGCCTCCGTAAATATGTGGAAGGCAAGATTGCCCAGCCCACGGACGCTAGACTCGTAACCAGTCTGCCTGCTACGGCAATACTTAGTGCAAGCACTATGCCGTAGGCAGACTGGTACAACTCGGGACACGCCAAAGGGCTGAGCCCGGAGTTTGAAATTTGCCATTTCCGTTGTTCTGGCCTCGAATTTGATTATTTCTTTTCAGTTCAAAGGAGGGGTAAGGATTTAAGGATCATAGCTATACTTCTGTCTTTTCAAATTTTTATTTTACCCCCAGAGAGTCTGTGCGCGAGAGCCAGTTTTAATCGAGAAACTTACTTTCGGACCGACGTCACCGGGAACGACGTCATCTGCCGTCATCGGCGCCACCCACGAATTTCAAACTCCGGGCTCAGCCCTTTGGCGTGTCCCGAGTTGTACCAGTCTGCCTACGGCATAGTGCTTGCACTAAGTATTGCCGTGGCAGACTGGTAACGAGTCTACACGGACGCCACAGAACTCGAAATTTGGAAGGATAATGTCGCCCTTGCAATAGCATGTATACGAATGCGACTCACCAGCACTGAAAAGGCGAGCATTCGGGATCTAACGACATCGAAAGAGATCTGGGATGCCCTGCAGGTGCCCTGCAGCCTCGCCATCGCAAAGACGGTGTAGTGACGCAGATGCTTCTCCTTCAACAAGCACTTGCTTTTCGCTACTCCCGCGCCACAAACCTTAACACCACTACGAACGAGATTAAGGACGTGGTGAAGCATATTTTTGACATCGGCTTACCGGACCAAGACGCGTTAAACGTCGTCGTCATGCTGAATGCACTTTCCGGGGAGTTCACGAACATTCGCGAGAACCTGGATACCCTCCTCAGCTCTGCATCTCCTACGGTCAAGACCATTACCGACCGTGTGGAATGCGAGCAAGCTCGAATCACTGCCGATAAAGCGAATGGCATAGAGACCGTCCTCGTCGCTGTACAAAAACCCATTGTTGTGCCCACTACAGCATCATCGTCTACCAACAGCTGCGCGACATGCAAGGGGAGCCACTTGACGAAGAATTGTTGGAATAAGGGAGGCGCTATGGAGGGAAAGCGTGACGAAGTCCTAAGGCGACGCAATAAGCGTTCTGGCTCTACACCAGCCCGGAAAAAGTTCGTGGACGAGAACGGAAAAGCGTATTTCCTTGTGGAGAGCGCCGGAGACACCACAGAGTTCGTCGCATCCGCCATGCCATCCGACATCACTCCCCAGGCCACTCTTAACAAACTTGTGGACCGTGAGGAAGTCTCGGATAGCGAGTTATCCATGATGGTGTTTGATGGAGTTGACATGAGGACCAGCGTGGACTGGAACAATCTGCCAGCAGATCAGTCCACCGAGCCATTTTATCTGGACTCCGGAGCTACAATCCACCTTTCCCCTGTCCGAGCTGATTTTGTCCAGCTTCAACCCATTGCACCACGAGTAATCAAGGGTGTAGGAGGAAGTGGTGTCATTGCAATTGGGGTCGGGCAAATCATCATCAAGCCCGCCTCACGTGGTCACCGCATTCGCATCTCTCACGCGCTATATATTCCTGGAGCACAAATTCGATTGCTCTCTGTGGGATCTCTATGCGATGCTGGCTATGCTTGTAATTTCAAAGCCACCGGCTGCAACATTGTACACCCTGGCCGCGGCATTATTGCCACAGCGACTCGCTTCAACAAGAGCCTATATGCAGTGAATGGGAAGCCCGACCAGTCGACTCAGTACCAAGCCAACCTGGCAAAGGCTGTTCCTGGTCTCGCCACCTGGCACCCTCGCCTTGCCCATGCCAATATACCGACTATTATCCACATGGCGAAGAAGAAGATGGCAACAGGTATGCCAATCGACCTATCCCACATTCCACCATCTTGCGAACACTGCATCCTTGCCAAACAGACCAAAAACTCCGTGCCTAAGCAACGCCAAGGGCCGAAGTCGGATCGCAAATTGGGTGTAGTGTACGTAGACTTGACCGGACCAGAAGCTGTACAATCAGCGACCGGCAATCTTTACTCAATGGAATTGGTTGACGAACATACCGACCGCATCTGGGCTATTCCACTTCGTTATAAAAGCGACGCACTTCCGAAACTGCGTGAGTGGGAGAAGAAGGTCAAGGTTGAGACCGGACTTGACGTTGGGATTTATCGCACCGACAGTGGCGAGCTGAAAAGTTACGAAATGGACGCCTGGTTAGCCGATACTGGAACTCGCCAGGAGTTTTCGGCACCATATACATCTGCACACATCGGCAAGGTGGAACGATCCCACCGTACTATTATGAGTCGCGCTCGAGCCATGCGCTCCGCTGCAAACGTACCCGCAAATCAATGGGACGAGTTTGTGAAAACTGCAGCATATCTTTCTGAACGGCTTCCAACAAGAGCTCAGAAGGACAAGACTCCGTATGAGGCATGGCATAATAAAAAACCTGACCTCTCCCATCTGCGGGAAATTGGATGCCGTGCATTCGTCCTTGTACAAAACCGGCACAATCCTAAAATATACGACCGTTCCATCGAATGCGTCCTCATCGGGTACTCAGAACACTCGAAAGCCTATAGATGCTACCATCGCACATCCAGGAAGGTCCTCACCTCATTCAATGTCGTATTCATTGAATCAAAAGACGAGCTTCCTCGCCCCCTCCACCCCGGACTCATCCTCGAACAGGAAAAGGCTGAGCTTGAGGCTCATGTTAGAGCACCATTGATATCTTCAGATGATGATACAGCATTACCTCCAGCCGAGGCAGCTCCCATTCCGGCAGTACAAATCCCCACAATCGAAAATCCTCCCAACCAACCCACCGGAGCGAATGCCTCGAATGAGGAGGAGGAAGCCAAGCTCGAGGGTCCTGTAACTGATGATCAACCTACCACACGTCGATCAACCCGCGAGAGAAGGAGATCGGGACCAACTCGTCTGGAGATTGCAGTCGAGGAGGCAAGGGCCAGTGGCGTCCGTGTTCGTGAAGAACGTAAAGCACGTCGTGAGGCAAAACTTGCTGCTCGTGAGGGTAGTCACCCCAATCCAGAGGGCCCAGACAATGAAACCTTTCGGGAAGACGGCTTGACTGCCTTAGCAGCAGTCCTCGAGAACGGCTTTGACGTCACATACCCTGACGATATGCCCACCCTTAAAGCTGCCCTCGACTCGGATGAGGCCCCACAATGGCAGGAAGCCCTGAAGTCCGAATTTAACTCCTTAAAGAAACTCGATGTGTACGATCTCATCCCTCGCGATGATGTCCCTCCGGGCCGAAAAATTATGCACGGCAAGGGGGTCTGTAAACGAAAACGCGACGCAAAGGGCCTTGTTCAACGACATAAAATTCGCTGGGTCCTATTAGGGTATGAGGCCATATACGGCCAAGACTACACAAAGACCACCTCACCTACGGCACGAATGGAATCCCTTCGTCTCCTAGTGCATATCGGAGCCTCTCTCGACTGGGATATGCAACAATGGGACATCAAAACAGCTTACCTTCATGGCGTACTTGATGAGCCCTGCTACATGTCTCAACCGAAGGGATTTGAGGAGCCGGGCAAAGAGGATTGGGTGTGGAAACTGAAGAAGGGCTTGTATGGGATGAAGCAAGGCGGAAGAACATGGTACCACACCATGCACAAAGCCATGATCGAATGGGGATTCACCCGCTTGAGCACAGAACACTGTGTCTACCACCGTACGGGCCCAACTGGCACAGTCATCACCGCCATCCACGTCGATGACTTCACGTCTATTGCAAGCAACAAGGAGGAGAACGAGCGCTTCAAAGGTCAGATTCGCAAGAAGTGGGAGATTTCGGACCTCGGAGACATCCATTTCGTCGTCGGAATAGCTGCTGAACGCGATAGAGAGCAGAGAACGGTGAAGCTTTCGCAAACGGCCCTAATCGATAGGGTCATTTCCCAGTTCGGACTCGCTCACGCTTATCCTTCTAAAACACCCCTCCCTCCCAACATACGTCTTTCCAAAGCAGATTCTCCCAAAACAGATGCCGAGAAGGCGGCTGTTTCCCATCTCCCATTCCGCCAGCTTGTAGGTTCCCTCATGTATATTGCAATTGGCACTCGTCCCGACATCGCCCACGCCGTACAACAACTCAGTCAATTCAATGATTGTTTTGGTCGTATCCACTGGGAGCATGCTAAACATGTAGTGCGGTATCTCAAGGGGACTCGTACCTACTGTCTCACTTTAGGAGGAGTGAAACCAGCAGAACTATTCGGTTACACCGATTCCGACTACGCCAACTGCCCTGATTCCAGAAAATCCATCTCGGGCTATTGCTTTTCCCTCGGTTCTGGTCTCATCTCCTGGATGTCGAAAAAACAGCCCACCGTTTCGACCTCATCATGTGAAGCTGAATATATTGCCGCCTGCTTTGCCACAAAGGAGGCAGTTTGGCTCCGAGCTGTCCTCAAGGCATTAGACTTCACTCAAAACAATCCAACACCTATTCATATCGATAATCGCGGAGCACGTATTCTTACCGAGGATCCCTCGTTTCATGCCCGCTCCAAGCATTTCGATGTACAATATCACTATACACGTGAACGCGTGGAGGTCGAAGATGTTGTATTCAAAGATGTTCCTACCAAGGACAACATTGCCGACTCTTTCATCAAATCCCTGCCTTTCCCTCTATTTGCGACTTTCCGTGACCGGATGGGAGTTCGTTGATGAGATTCCATTCGAGGAGGAGATGGACTTCTCGGTGAGGAGGAGTGTTGGAGTTTCACCCAGAAAGTCCGATCTTGTGGGGACGACGGGACCCGGGCTCTGTATAAGAGTAGACCAGTTTGGCTCTTTATCCTCAGTCTTGCTACCCACGCTGACTGAGGTAAAGTGTTCGCTTCCGTCTATGTTGCCCATTCACTTATGTATTCATCAGATACTGTGTATCTAGGTACACACACACATATATATATAGTCTTGCTACCCACGCTGACTGAGATACTGTGTATCTAGTTTCTACATTATCGTGCACGATCAAAGTCGTGGACAGAAGGGGGGCTAAAATAGTATGACCGGCCCGAACCGAAAACGCAAAATCTCAATGGCAAAAAATATATATTTTCATTTTCTGAACTTTTGCTCCGGGGGATCTATAGAGGGCCTTTCCATAGTGTTGTTTACACAGT
Source organism: Mycena leptocephala (assembly GCA_029378395.1). NCBI lineage: Eukaryota > Fungi > Basidiomycota > Agaricomycetes > Agaricales > Mycenaceae > Mycena > Mycena leptocephala. The sequence goes on along the minus strand of JARJLF010000304.1, from coordinate 23,433 downwards.
AACTAAATGCCTAAGTAGAAACCAAAGGAACAGTAGCACTTCCCAAATGGGACAAAAGTTTGCCATGAAGTCTTGTCTGCAATCATACAGTAAGGTCGGCCAGACCCACCCTCCTCCCAAGGCTGTGTCTCGGCATCTTCCGGCGGGTGCCTCTTGCCTTTTCCGCAGGTATTTCGCAGCCATCATTCTCCTAGGTTCAGATGTCGCGATCAAAGGCGATCAAATGTCTTCGACGGCGTCGGGCACAACAAAGAGAAAATGTGCCTCAAAAATCTTGAAAAATTAGAGAATACAGGACACATGTATGCGAGACAGGGTGTAGGGCACTACCGCCGAACTTACGTAAAGGACCTCTTAGGGGGGTTTTTCTGTAGGAGTAAAACCCACCTAAGAGGCCCACCTCCGCCTGGCGGACGTTAGTCAAATTTTAGTCATGTTCCCTTTTTGGGCAATATTGCTCGGGAATCACCGGCCTCTGCGCCTCGGCGGCTGCCGCCGTCGCTGACGAACCGCGCTACTCTGCCGCCCTGCACGTCGACGGCTCCCCCTTGGCTTTCAATCATTCCTTGAACTGCTCGAGTGTTCACGATGAATATTCTGGCCTCATTTATCTACGTTTGAACAGCCCCGAGATAGCCGAACTCGATAAAATTCAGTCCGCCAGCCGACCTCTCCGCCATTTGGTTGTTAGCCTGCCCTTGGATTCAAGTTTTGCGCTCAGAGACTGCACCTGAGCAGTTGATAAGTGATAGGTGATATTTCACGATGTTTTGGTTTGCAGAACTGAGCGGCGGACGTGGCGGCGGCCGCACTGGCATCTGCCGTTTGATTGCGGGCTTGCCCTTTCTAGTGGTATTGGGCTCGATGCAATCATTTTCGATCTAATTCTTCTGTTCTAGGTTGGATTTTCACCCTCGTTAAACTCTCAGAACATAGCAGCGCTCCGGCGGACATCCGCCGTTCGATTCTTAGAGCTGTCCTAGCTCAAATCTCTTCCTCCGCTGCTGTACTCTGATCAGTTTATACATTGATTTCTTCTTCTTCTTCCGTTTTGATTTGATTTTGACTATGTCCCGGAATCGAAACATATTGGCGGACGTCCGCCACTCGTTATAGGGAGCTTTCTTATCTTGAATCTCCTGCTCAGGTACTGTACTTGGGGTGTTACATTCCATCTCATGTCCTCCATTTATTTAGGTTCTATTTGATTGTTTCTTGCCTTGGAAAACCTAGTGGTGGATGTTGGAAGTTTTTGGCCCAATGCAGGCTGCCAGCCGACACCTCCTCCGCTTCATTGTTTGCCCTCTGGCTTCAATTTTCTTGCGCGCAAGTACTTCGATTCAGAGCAGCTATATTTTCATCTTGCTCGGATTCGCTTAAACCATGTTTTAGCTGGCACAACAGCGTGGCGGAAGCCGGCGGACGCATCCGCCGCTCAATTTCAGGCCCGCCTCTGTCTGCCATGGCCAAATACACTCTACGCTATTTTCAACCGAATGCTTCCAATCAAGTTTCAGTTTCGCGTTTTTGACTTTCAGAACATAGTGGACATCTGCCGACTCGCTTAAACCATGTTTTAGCTGGCACAACAGCGTGGCGGAAGCCGGCGGACGCATCCGCCGCTCAATTTCAGGCCCGCCTCTGTCTGCCATGGCCAAATACACTCTACGCTATTTTCAACCGAATGCTTCCAATCAAGTTTCAGTTTCGCGTTTTTGACTTTCAGAACATAGTGGACATCTGCCGACATCCGCCACTCAATGTTGGGACAACCCTACGACAAATTCCTTGCTTCTGTACAGTCCCTCATGGAGTTACTTTTTTATTTCATGTCCGAGATGTCTTGCAGGAATTGTCATTGATTCAACACTGCGTAGTTGATTGAAGTACTATCCCAGTGTTCACAATTTTTTGTAGCACACAGTGCCACGCAATGTCCTCAATATAACCGATCCACCTCTGCACTTTTTATAAAAGCTGGAGTCTAACTGTCAAACTGAACTAGCACACGCGGCGGATGTCGCGGAGGATGCAGCGACGGATGCAGTGGCGGATGCGGGCGGCGGCGGCGGCGGCGGCGGCGACCGCCAAGCCTCAAAAAAGACCCAGGGAAATAATAGTGATTGAAAACTACTTATGTTTACCTTTTGATTCCTCCATGACTTCGAACCGATTTCATTGAGGCTGGATAAGTTGCAAAAACAACCGTGCGAACATCCCGGGCCGTCGATTGATCAGCCAATCAGAAGCCGAATAAACATGGTCCTACTGCAAAACATTTCTTACGGACGTAGTATTGCACGGAATATTGTCTCCCCGATCTGAAATGATAGCCATACATTGCCCTGTCAACAATTGATCGAAAAATCTGACCCTTTATCGAAGTTCACAATGCGCTATTCGCGGTGCAAGAAAACGCGTCAAGTCGAAGGGAGTCCTAGTGTTGGACTTTAGTCAATTTAGAGAAATATCGATGTTCAAAATTTTCAACAAAAATTTGGAACCCAAAAGTCTTCATATGTTTTCTACCGACTCTGTAGTGTGTAGTGAACCTCTAATTGACAGCTGTTTCGAAAGTTAGAGAACGAAAATTGGGGGAAACAACCCAGAAAACATTAAAACTCGATAACCAACTGCGGTGGGTGACCAAATGTTGCGTCTGACATTCTAAATCAGTGAATATGGTATAATTTTGTTGTTTGAGATACTGAACGGCTCGTACTCAACTCATTCTGTGCCTGTAGTGTCCCAAAGAAATTGTTGGCGGAGGTGGCGGATGTGTCTGCGGGCACATCCGCCACATCCGCGTACCTCGAAAGCGAACAACAATGTCTCAGCGTGCAACCATGAATGAATTAAAACTATAGATTCACCTCCATTCATGTGTATTGAATGCAAAAAGTCCCAAGATTTTGTCGTAGTATCTGGAAAGACAGTGAATGTGTTTTGGCGAGTAATCCGAGTGAACAATACTTACTCGATGAGATACAATGGTTTGGAAGTGTGTCCAAATCGTTTACGAAATCCGTAAACTGCTTAGCAAAACCGAAACACAGCTTCTTGCCGAAGAACACGCGCAATTGGAGGAAAAGCGAGAGAAGGAGCGCCTGGAGAAAGAAGTAGAGGTGATTACGAGTACTTACTCCTTATAGACAAAAGTGATGGACGGTGGTCGTTCTCACTATTCTGGTCACCAAATCACACCAAATAACTTATGGAGGGAGAATATGAGTAAATAGAAGACTTTTGGATATGTTACCTGATTTCCATAAAAGGAAATTCTGAAGATATAAGACAATTTTTGCCAGATTTTGAAATGCACTTTTTTTAGAAGGTGCATGGAAAAGATTGAGTTGCATAGTCAAAAAGTACTTGTTGAGTAGTGTAGAATAGCACTTTCAATCATATCAATACCTAGTGATTTGAGCTCGCAATCGCAGTCGGAAGATGGTCATTTTCAGCAAATTTGGGCCAAAATCAGCAAAAATCGACAAAAATGGCCATTTTCTGATCACAATTGTGAGCTCAAATCACTAGGTATTGATATGATTGAAAGTGCTATTCTACACTACTCAACGAGTACTTTTTGACTATGCAACTCAATCTTTTCCATGCACCTTCTAAAAAAAGTGCATTTCAAAATCTGGCAAAAATTGCCTTATATCTTCAGAATTTCCTTTTATGGAAATCAGGTAACATATCCAAAAGTCTTCTATTTACTCATATTCTCCCTCCATAAGTTATTTGGTGTGATTTGGTGACCAGAATAGTGAGAACGACCACCGTCCATCACTTTTGTCCATAAGGAGTATGTTTACATAATACTCGTTTTTAGAATCTCGCAGCGAGAACTTTTGAGAAAAGTTTTCATTTGTCACCTCGAAAAAATGCTTATGATTTTAGTGGCTGTGTTGAATGAATTTTAGTGGCTGTCCCCATTTTTGTTAGATTCGATACTGACCTATTAGTGGCTATGCTCGAGGTTTGTATGTCACTGCCGGAATGTACACTCCCGCGAAAGAATAAATTTGCTGAGAGATATATTCAACCCTTAGTACTTTTGCCTTGTATTATTAGAGGGAGATATCTTTCACATTGGTGGTCGTAGTGGACAACTCATGGAGATAATATAGAGTGAATTTAAATGAGGATTTCAATCCGTGGTTTAAATTTGAAGCAATAGTTTTGAACATCAACTACCATGTCCAGTTTCTGGTATAACCACCAGGAACTAATGAACATATCTGTATGTATGTGGATTGATTCTCAAATACGCAAATGGTTTTCGCAGCTGGAGGTGGCCGATAGTTTTATACGCAGTTCGAGCAACCACTACATTTTGATGGCCCCTCGGCCGACTTGATCAATGTCAGCTGAGGTTGGCCGAGGGTTGGCCGAGGGGCTCGATCGGGTTGGCCGAGGGGCAGTTGGCCGATGTCGGTTGAGGTTGGCCGAGGGTTGGCCGAGGCTATCTCGGCCATGTTGGGCGACCCCCCGATCTCGGCCCCAGCACCTCCAGCATCCCCGGCGCCATCGGCCGGCCTTCCCACATCCATGTGAGTGTGGGAGTATTTCAATTTTAGTTCGCCGATGTCTTACACAACAAAAGGTTATTTGGCTGAACTTGCGCCTCGTGTGCCCTCAACGCCGTCACTATGGGCAACAGTGCGCTGGCATTCTGGTCCTCTCTCTCTCTACACTCATCTCCCTGACCTCGATTGTCCCATGGACAGTCGAAACGAGCGTCCGCGCCGCCTCAATAGCGCCAATCAGCCTCCCTTTAACCCGTTTAACTATGCACCTGCAGGAGATCCGTGAGTCTTCTTCGCAAGAGGCGCCCCCATCGCTCACTCTCGACCAGATGAGCAGATGGGAGCACGTTAAATGCAGCAGGGGGTGGGTTAGTTGACAGTCTTCGTTACGGAGGTGGTCTTGGGCATGGACCACTGCCTGCGCCGTGCGTCTGCCATTTACCTCCATTGTGCTGCACTCACGATTCTGGACAGGTTTGCGCATAGAAATGACTTCCGCTCCGCATCCATGGATAGCCCACACCGCTCCGTCTAGCCCACTCATTACCACGCACCCACCTTCGGCGATAATTCGACTCCAACACCCGCGACGCGCTATGGCTGTCCAGCCCGCCACCAGCTACCCACTTCGACGCTCCCTCCCCCTCTCATGGAGCATCCCCAGTCCGATCTCCTGTAGGGGATACACGGGATGCTGCAGGGGCTTATCAAACGTGTTTCCGCACTCGAAGTGACTGTTGCCAACGCCGCACTAGCTTCCACTCCTGCGCAGCATGGCCGCATCACGAATGCCAAACGCCAGAGAATCTTGCGTTCCCGCAACGCCGGTCCCTCTACACGCAACCAGGGCGATTCGTGCGAGAACATCGACCCGGCCCTGGTGAATGAGGAGGATGCCGCCACCGACGACGGGCAGGAGACGACGACGGACGTGGAGTCTGATGCATCGTCTGTGTGCTCAAATGTGGACTTCGACAAAAGGGAACAGGGCGTGCTACAGGTATGTTTCTCCGTCTTCATTCAGTTTGTACGGCGTGCCGCTTGTTAATGCTGCGGCAGGGATTCGTTACCTCGGTCTTTCGGCGCGTCTGCCGTGTTTTAGATTCAAACTGGCCCAACCCCGGCGACATCCACGACAACCCTATCACAGGGCAAGTTTATCCTATCCCCCGCTTCCAGCACCGCGTGGACAACGAATACAACAAAGCGCTGTGCGTTTCTGTTGCGGAGCAAGCTGCACGGGAGCTTCGAGTATGGGCGCAACGATGAGCTTGCGAAAGCAGTGCAATGTCTTGTGACAGCGGAGTGACGTGTGACATGATCTCTCTTGCTCTACGACACTCCACCACGTAGCTCGCGATACCGCCTCAAGCCTCGGCCATTCGGCGCCAACTCTGTCTATCCTTCACAGAACATCAAAGCTCTAGTTCCTACGGACTCAGTTGGTCACTCATGGATGTCAAGCGGACACTTAGGTCTCTTGCGTCTCTGAGCCTCTCGCCCACAAGAATCCGATTTGCTCGTTGTAATTGCGTTGGAACTATTGATGTTTTGGCTGTTCCCTTTTTGAAACTCGGTGAGCAGCCCTCCCTCTCGCATCTATTCCATCCATTGGTCGTCTACTACGTGTACAAGTATTTGTGTACGACATTCGCATGGCTATCGAAAGCCTGACCTGACCTATCGAACGGCTGGTCAATTCTCGTTTTACACCTTGTGCTATTGAGAGCCAGGTTTTTCTCCGTGCTATCGAACGCCGGACTCGATTCGATTCGATTCGATTTTCATCGTGTGCCATCGAGAGCCAGATGCTGTCCCCTTGTGTTTCCCGTGCTATCGAATGCCGGGTTCGTTTTGACTCGCTTTCCATCGTGTGCCATCAAGGGTAGTGTTGCCGCGACTCACGACTCCAACTCCCCAAGTCGACTTAATGAAGTCGACTTGAGTCGAGTCGAGTCGAGTCGCTTGGCGTGACTCCTTTCGACTTCGGAGTCGAAAGAAGTCGACTTGCTCGACTTGGAGTCGACTTGGAGTCGCTCGAGTCGGCCTCTGTAGATAAGTCGCTAATTTGGGTTATAAGTATCATGGAACGGACCTTTATTGATCTCAAGAGAGAAGATAAACTTAAAAATATACAAGGTTGGATTTCTGACCTCAGGGGATATGATTTTGGACATGTTTTAAAAGTAAGTTCTTGTCCGTTAGTAAATAGAAGAAATCCTCCCTTTCAGAGTTTCTCAAATGGGGCTCTCATACTTTTTAACAAAGACCAATATCTTACTAGGCTACCACCCCGAGGTAAACCCGACCTAAATTGACCCTCTCCATTGTTAGTAGCCCGGGAATAGAGATCTGAAAAACTCGCGACTCCATCGACTTGAGTCGACTTGGGTCAACTTCGAGTGACTTGGATATGACCGAGTCGAGTCGAGTCGAGTCAAACACTGTTTTAAGTCGACCTCTTGAGTCGTGACTCGACTTTTGGAGTCGCGGCAACACTAATCAAGGGCCAGATGCCGTTTCCTTGGGCTAGCCAGAGCCAAGTGTTTTTCCGTGCTATCGAACACCGGACTCGATTAGTTTCGATTTTCGTCTTCTGTCATTGAGAGCCAAGTCTTTCCCGTGCTATATGAATGCCGGGCTCGTTTCGAATCGATTTTCATCGTGTGCCATCGAGGGCCAGATGCCGTTTCCTTGTGCTAGCCAAAGCCAAGTGTTTTTCCGCGCCATCGAAAGCCGGGTTCGTTTCAACTTGATTTCTATCTTGTGCCGTTGAGAGCCAGATGCCAATTTGTTGTGCTATCGAGAGCCAACTACTTTTCCGTGCTCTCGAATGCCGGATTGTTTCGATCTGACTGTACCTTGTGCCATCGCGTGCTAGGCACAATCCCTCTGCGCCATCGAGAGTGAGCTGTATATTCTTCCCTCTGCGCCATTGAAGGTTAGATTCAGTTTTATTTGACTTGTACCTTCGGGTGCCACTTTTCTCTCTGCGTGTTACGGAAACCAAATCCCTCTTGATTCTGCTTTGAGCTATCGAGAGCCAAGTGCATCTTTCTCAAAGTGTCATCGAAGGCCAGCTTCCGTTCGAGTCGAGTTCCACCCTGAGCCATCACGAGCCAGGTGTTTCTTTTCCTGTGCCATCGAGGGCCACATACATTTCAACTCGAGTTTCTCGATTCGACTTCCACTTGGTGTTATTGTCTGTCCTTTCCCTGGGCCATCGAAGGCTTGGTCGTTCTGATTCAACTTCCATCTCGAGACAGAACCAGGTGTGTTCCCCTACCCCGGTTGAAGTCAGGTGGTTTCGATTCAACTTCCGCCTTGAGCTACCGAGGGCCAGGTGCATTTCTCTCGTGCCATCGAAGGCCAGCTTCCATTTTAATCGACTTTTTACCTCGAGCTATCACGAGCAAGCTGTGTTTCTTCTCCTCCTGTGCCATCGAGGGCCAAATACATTTCAACCCGAGTTTCTCGACCACCCCCACCTCGGGGTATTGGCGCCATATCGAAGGCCTGGTTCGTTTTGATTCAACGAGACAGAGCTAGGTGTGTTCATTCCTACACCGGCTCGAGTCAGATTGATTTCGATTCGACTTCCACCTTGAGCTATTGCCAGGTGTGTTTCTCTCTCTGTGCCCTTGAAGGCCAGTTTTGTTTCGACTCGACCTCCACTTGCATTGAGAGCCGTGGTCTTACCCTGTGGCGTTGAAAGTCAAATATGTTTCGACTCGAGCTCCACCTGGTGCTATTGAAAGCGGGGTGCTTTCCCTTTTTCTTTTTCTTTCTGTGTGCAATCGAAACCTAGAGTCATTTCAAGCCGACTCGTGCGAGAGTCAGGTGCCGTTTTCATGAGATCCTAACCTACGCTATCGGGAGCATAGTTAATATGCTCTGATTTGAGGTGCTATCGACAGCTCTTCCTCTCCTTGTGAGTCAAATTCGCTGGGAAAGCTCTGCAGATCCCGCGCCATCGAGAGCCAACCCCAGTCGTCAATTCCGGCCCGTGCCATGTATCAGATTATCCTACTATTGGAACCCAGCTTCCATTCGGTTCGAACTTTCAGCCCGTATCAAGATCTGGGTGAAACTTTCAGATGCTGTGGCAATGGAAGCCAGACCACCCATTCGAACTCCGGCAACCTTCCAGCGAGCCTGGGCAATAGTTATTCAATCGTGGGCCATTGAAAGCCAGCTTCCGTTGCTTTCGATTTCTCACTCACATCGAGACCGAGGCGAAAATTTCAGATGCTCTATGATTGCATTCTACTACCCAGCTCAATCCGAGAGCGGGGTGGATGTTGCTGATCTCTGCTATTGAGAATAGTTTCATTTCGATTCGAGTTTCACCCCATCTCGACACATGGGCAAAACCTTTCAGTCCATTCAAATCCTATGCGGTGCCCTCGAGCACAGGGCATATTTCTGATGCTGTGCTATTTGAATATCTTTCGTTCGAATCCAGTCATAGGCGCGATCCATTGAGCCGTGTATTCAGTTCTTCACCTGGAATATCGAGACTCAGGCCATCTCGAGACCTCTTCCGAATCATGCTTCACCATATCGAAAGTTTCGTGACATTTCCCGCAGGCTGTAATTCAGCGACCAGGTCACTGTATGAGTCGAGTCTCCCCGGCTATAAGCATTGCTGCAAGTAGATGTAAATGCTATACAATGCAGCACACCCTGAACTCGTGTTCATGATGCTCATTTTCACGCGTGCTATAGGAAGCCACTGGCAATTTCGAACTTGCAACCCATAATTTCGAGCAGCGTGTTTTGCAGCATTGGCTGTTGAAGATTAAATTGGTTGGCATTGCGATTTATGCTATTCCAAGGCATCTTACTTACGTCAACCTTCGCTTCGTCTCAAATAACGAGTGATGCTGACACGTTCGCTGAGAGCTGGACCACAGATCGCACGTCATTACTTCGATGCAGAACCTCCAGACACTCTTCGATTCGATTAATATCGGTCACTGCTCATGCCTCCGTGCTTCGGCTGCCAGATATTCTCACAGTACTCCCGTTGCATTTAAATGATTCGACTTGGTTCCTTGCTCTTCAAAGTCGCTCAATTTCGAGACTTCACTCTTTTTCTGCGACGCGAGCTTGTGTAGCATTATCTTTGACACATCCGCTGTTGGTTCCGCCGACATTGTTCTGTGCTTCTGCGATGCCAGACCTCGATTCCCATTGATGCTCGGATCCGGATCTTATCATTGAGCGCCAAGATTCTCTGCCTAGGCTGGGAATATTCATGTCCTAATTCGAGAGATTAGACCCTCATACGGCTAACGGTCGGACTTGCGACTGGGCATAAATTTTTGGCCTGCTACAATATCGTCACTCCGGCTGCGATGCTCGAACCAGGGTTAATCTCGGGTGCTGAAACTGATTCCAAGGCATTCCTTTGCAACCTGGGATATCTCGTGACAGCAGTGATTTCCTTCCTGGCACGGCTGCAGTTTCCGATCGCAGTTGGATTCGGCCTATCCTGGACCAATTGATTACCTCTAGGCACAACACCATGCCATTCGTCCTGATTTATTGCATCTGAACCTCCATGCCGTCTGTGGCGGCCTTTGAGTTGCCAAGACACAATTTGCACATCGATTTTCTCCCAGTTCTGCATTTCCATGGATGTCCTTGCTGGCACCCGGCATTCATATCGAATCAGCCTACTTTTCCCACATGCGTTCTATATTCGCCGTCAAACCTTATTGTATCTTTCGGTCTCCCGTCATATCGACTCGAGCAGAGGAACCTTACCGCTTACGACAGACATAGTTCGTCGGCTTGTTTCGTTGAATTCTCTTCAGCGGATTTGGATCTCAAAATCCGGCCTTGTTATATATTTGGAATACTCTACATTGCCTCACAACCAGGTCTGTATCATACCATTTCCACGACCTTGGACAATGAGCTGAGGTCACGCCGGAGTCCATCTAACGTCTAAATAACGTCGTGCCCTATGTTCAACACACATACTTGAACTTCGAGCTCAGGGTTTTTCGGACTTGAAAATTCGATATCGTCATCGAATATTCTTGGAATCGTCCATGGTTCTTGGGAAGAATTATTCTGGGTCGTTCGATGCCATATGATGCGCACTTCCAACGTGCCTTGACAGTCATGCCCATTTAAACTCCGCTCGAATCTAGCATCCCTGGCTATATTGGTTCAATCCGTTCCACAGCACAATTTACATTGCGAACGAATACGCTATGGTTGTCGTTGCACCCGAATTCTCTCGGTCGATACCGGTCGAACCATATGCGATGCAGGGGCCCTTTGACTCTCGATCGCCAATCTCAATTTATTCAACATTCCTTATCGGTTCCCGTAATTCGTTCCTTCTGCCTTTACACTCTCAGACCATCTATTATACAAAAGAAAGGTGTTACGTGATGCTGAAGCGCATCACTTTGTTTCTCCCTCCACCTCTTCCCTCTCGCGCCTCTCACTACAGGCTGTGGGCACAGATTCTCGGACTACCTGACCCTCTTGACCAACCACCCGCTCTTCAGGGCAGACAACTTGACAACACATTATTCAAGTACAAGTACACGTCGAATGTCTTTCATAGCTAATAAATGTGTTCCTTCCTCTCCTTCGGGTGAATTTGGGTCTGGAAAGGTTTCTCGGACTTGAAGCCGGTATATTTCGTCGAGTCAGGCAACATTTTGATCGTATACCTTTCTCCTACCATTCCCTCTCTGCTCCATCACCTTTCATGCGTCCTTCAGTGCTCTACTGGGGTTTTCTCCCTGGCTATAATGTGAGTACTTCAATGACTCCTATTTCTGCGGCTCACTTTTTCTTTAGGTCCGCACCCTCGGCGAGTCCGTCATCTTCGCTTCTGTAGCGCCGTGAGCGCCACATCCGTCAAGCCCGTGTCTATGCCAACATTGCGCCATACCGAAGCCCCCGACGAGAACCTGGGACCGTGCCTTTGCGCGACATTCGAAACGCGCCCGCTGTGCAGCATGGCCCCGAACTCAAGGAACGTCGCAGTGCCCAGCATGATGCTGACCGCGAATGCCAACTGGCTCTCCAGGAGACACCGAATGCCGGAGAGGCGGGACGAGAACCGTGCTCTGTCGCCAACGCCAAGACTGGTGCCTCAGGTGTGTTCCCTGTTTTTTTTCTTCTTCTGGCCGACCTCCCAGTCGTTCCAGCCTGTTTTTGCGGGCGTTAGGACCCCTCCTGCAACTGGGCAGGCTCCGCTGCCTCCAAATCGATACGTGTTGGCACAGCAAGCACGGCGTGAACAGGAACGTCAGGCTGCTACGGCCGCCGCACAAGCAGGTCCTCAAGCCTCTCAGGCTCCTCCACCGACGAGGCGCGAGGCGGCTCAGCGAGTGCGGCGCAAACGTGAACAGCATGCCCGTGAAGAGCGTGCGCATAGCTGGTGCTCGCCCACAGCGTGCACCTACACCACCTCCCGCCTGTCAACGCCAACTGTCCCCACCCGCCGATCCTCCACTGCCAGCACGCCGGCGTCGCGTCACGCTTCCTGTTGCTCGACGTCCATATACGGAGCCAACATGAACATAGTGTCTATAATGTCTATGAGTTAGTCTCTCGTGGACAGACGCTCTATACATTTGAAGCTCATACCTCGCTGTATAGAGTCTGTTGGTTACCACGGGGGTCCAACCGGGTAGCTGCGCTATTATGTAATATGTGTAAGCCGTCGTTCGAATCCTAAGTACTACGAACACTTTTTGAACTTTGAGCTTGGACTAGTTTCTTTCATCGGGTTCCCCAGGAATGAAGCCAAAACATATTCTAAAGAAGTTTTTGAGAGCTACCAATTTTTTTCTCCATCGTGATTGTTAATTCGTTGCGTTCGGCCGAGATTCGGATGGGAGTCACATGACAAGCGTGGTGATTTTGAAGCGCAAGCCACAGGGCCTCATTCAAAATTCTGAGGAGATAGAATTGTAGATAAAGCTTTTTTTATTACATTCGAAGATGTGGCTGAATGAAATGTCGCGTCGTTGTGGGCCGGATTTCGCGATTCGGAGTTTGCTTACGTGAGATTACATAATAACGCCACTACACGGGACCCCCGCGGTAACAACTAGACTATCTATGAGTGTCTATGCAGGTCTATGCAGTAGCTCACAGCAATTTGGGATTTTCCTAATGTTTGGTCACTCTAAAATTCAGATTGGCCAACAATTCCCTTTGTAGTGCAGGCAGCAGGAGGCACCCACCCTTAAAATTTCCCATGATACTGTGTTTCTTTTAACCACCACCATCATTTTCACAAAATCGTCGATTCGACCTATTCCTCATTAGCTGCCTCATTCTACTACCTGTAGGGACACCTCGGTGTCTTATACTTCTAGAAGAACGAGATCCGCTCGAGAAATCTGGCCAACTATCACCTTTTGTGTTTTTGGGTGCGCCAAACCGAAATCATTTTGAGACTCTGAAACAACTGGGACCTTTGTACAAAAACCCCAGAAGTCTCATTTGTGTCGTACACCTCCCCCAACACCGAGTTCATCGTTGTTCATCGCTTTCCCGAAAGGGGGGATTTTGAGCAAAGTCGACTGAAACTCTCTGACCCCCAAAAAGCCCACGTCACTGCGTGGCGTGGGAGGCCGACGGTCCTGCTGACTGAGGCTTACTCAGTCTTTACTCCGGGGAGTTATTTCCCTGGTCTCGACCGAGCGTAGCGTCGGCTACAGTAGAACCTCGTCGAAAGTCGCAGAAAATTTGAGAGCTATAAAATACATCCAGCATCCCTCTCTCCTCATCGAATCGAACTCGATCTCTTCTCTCCCTTGCTCTCACATTTTTCTGCACCTTTCTACGTTCTTTTCTCAACCAAAATGTCCGAGATCACACCTGTCACTGCCTCCGCGGCTTCCTCCGTTCCCAATGCGGCCAATGCCCCTGCTTCTTCCTCTGCCGGTATCTCTCGTACCGACACTCTCATCCTCACCCCGGACGCTTCCTTCGTCCAGGCCGACGGGCTTCCGCTACCCAATGTCGACCTCGGCACCTTTTTTGGCGACGCACCGTCCGCCAATGGAGCAGATAGCGCTGCGACGAATTCCGCCCCAGTAGCGACCTCTACCCCGGCTACTCCTCGTCACGCTGCGCCGACTCCCACCGGCGCCGCCAAGGACTTCATCGATGGTGTTGGCCTCACCGAGATCCCGCCGAAGGACAAGAGATTCGATGGGAAGAGCGAGACCCGCCAGCTCCAGCGCGAGGTGCATTCGCTCACCCAGGGCACTGCCCGCGTCCATGCCGCGTTCGAGCAGTTTCGCGGTGAAACCACGCGACTGCTGAAGGGTACGCAACAGTGTTCCCAACCTTTCAATCTGCCTGCTCACTGGGAATCGGATGTAGAGGGTCTCCAGTCACCGAGCGTGCAGGCCGCCATTGCGGCCAACTCTCGCGATATCTGCGCAGCCACCGAACGCCTCGAGCTCGTCGAGCGCTCTCTCACGGGCATGGAAGCGACGGTGAACGTGATCCACCAAACGTTGGTGGGTCTTGTTTCCCGTGTCAATGGCCTTAGCGTCGCGACTACGCCTGCTCCGGCTGCCATTGCTGCGCCTCCTCCCCTGCCCATAGATTCCACGCCGTCGCCTAGCCGCCTTGAGCTTTTGCTCGAACAGCTCCTCAACAAGCGTGGCCGATCCCCGGACATGCTGGACGACGTGCGAAACGTCCGCTCGCGCGTCGAGGGCTCTACCGCGGCCCCTGCCCCAATAACTGCCCCCATCGCCGCTGCACCGATCACAGCGGCAGCTGCTGCACCCATGCCTGCTGCTGTTACGGCCCCCGTCCCCGTCGCTGCTCCCATCACTTTTACACCGGCCCTAGCCCCTGCCGCTATGCCCGTCCCCGTCCCCGTCCATGCAGCCATCGCTGTTACGCCAGCTATCCCAGCCCCTGCCGCTGTGCCTGTCGCTGTGGTGGCACCCGCTCCCCTTGCCGTGGCTGCACCCGTCCCCGTCTCCGTCGCTGTTGCTGGCGCTCCCGCACCTCCGTCCCTTCCGGCCTACGACCCAGCAAAGGAAGCGCGCCTGGGGCCTGTGTCCTGGGGACGCAACATCACCGGGGAATCGGCTATCGTCATCAAGGCTGTTCTCCCCGCTGCGCGCGCAGTCATGCGCAACTACCGCGCTCGGCGCGGCCCTGACCCGAACACGATCATTGCGTGCTTCGAGTCCGCCGAAATCGCGTCGTGGTTCATCGGCGCGTTCAATGCCGCCCGGGTCTCACCCTACGAATCCGTTGTCGCATCCCCAAATGTCTAGGGGCAGCTCATGTCCAAAATACTTTGCTTAATTCCACCCCCTCCACGGACTTTAATTCTCGTGTATATATTCACTCTTCTAATCCTCCCGCGTTGTCCACATCGTCGCATATTCCCCTACCTAATTCCCACTCTCTTTTAAATATTTCTACCATGGCCGCAGAGCCCAATACCCTTATTACTTCTAATCCTACCCTTGCCCCATCCTCCTCTCTAATTAGCTTTAGAAGTGGAATATAAATGGTGGTTTTATCCTTCTTATGAGCTGCCCTGAAACAAAAGCAGATATTGAAAAATATGACTTCAATATGTATTCTGAAACTCATCTCCGACCTCAACAGCACGACACTATTCGACTCCCCGATGGATACTCGATCAACTCACGGACTAGGCGACCCAATACAAACTTCAGTAAGTCTTGGGGAGGTGTGGCTACAGTCTCAAACTCGGCTCGAGTACCATCTAAGCTTCGCGAAGACCTCTCTGGCCCGGACTTCTTGGCGACACAAATTGGCACAATTATTTCTTACAACGCATATCTTCTACCTGAAACTTCAAACTGGGCTGGTGTTCTCGACCGAGACCCATGTCTTGCACTCGCATCTTCCATGGCACTCGCATACACGGGCGGCTTCCAAATTCTTCTCATGGGTGACTTGAATGGACGTACGGGCTCTGATACACCATCAGCCCACGATCCAACTCGAGCATCTCAAGATGATAAAGTCTCAGCCCGCGGCCGCTTTCTATTCAAACTATGCAACGATTTCGATCTTGTATTTATCAGCGGCGCAAGCTGCTTCGGCCCAAACAGCGGAAATTTCACCTCGTTCCAAGGGTCTCGACGAACAGTCATTGATTACGCCATATGCTCACGATCCTTATTCCCGAGTGTCCGTTCCTTTAATGTGGAACCTCAAATCTCCGGTTACGATCATGCTGCAATCACAGTTCAACTTGAAGTCGACTCTGATCTGATTTCACCCACTGCGTTTATACGCTCCAAACGGCGCAAACGAGAAGAAGTCGTCCTTCCCATGGAAACCGAACTCGACAGACTTTTAATCTCGACCATGGAAGCTGGCAAAGATGAAACCCAAAAAGCAATGAAGCTCTTCGGCTCAGTCGCGTTCGTTACAAACCCAGTATTGGTAACAATCTCTGGAGTCTGCAAAAATGCTGGTAAACACACAGCATACGCGGGAGCGGCAGCTTTCTTTGGCAATAACTCCGGTCTTAATCGGCACGTCCGTGTATGGGGTAGACAAGACAACGCCAGAGCAGATCTTATTGCTCTTCTCATTGCAATTCAAGCCGCTCCAAGAACCAAAAATCTGACTATTTCAACACGCTCGGAGTACGCTATCCGCTCCATCAAATATTATGCGTCTCGAAACAGCGCTTGTGGCTGGAAATGCGCCAACGGGGACGTTCTCAAGATCATACTTGAGTGGATTCGCTCCCGTACCGCTCCAATCCACTTTGTGCATATCAAGAAGGGCAATCCCTCTGCTACGCTCAAAGCTACGAAAGTATTGGCAGACAAGGGGTCCGGACTCCCTCGTTCCGCAACGCCAACCAATCTATCTCCGCCCCCACCTCTTCCTTTCATGAGTTGTCTTCCGAACACCGAGAAAATTACTGCGGACATACCGAATGACACCTTAGATTCGGAATTGACTCCTCCGCCACAACGAATGTCGTTCCCCGAGGGTCACAGAGGAAGAGAACGCCTCAATGAAATGAAACGGCGTAACCGCGACAAACTACTGAATGCGCCATCAGCCGCAGTATTCTGGAAAGAAGTCAAACGCCTATCGGACCCCGCACCTATTCCTGCCTCCGTTACGGCAGAAAGTCTTCGGACCGTGTTCGAGAAACGTCTCAACCCTCCCGAAGTTTTACCGAAGTCCTTTGATGCGCCGCAACACGACTTAAATCGCATGCTCGCCAATTTGATCCCAGAGTCAACCACTGACTCGTCCTCCGGGAAATTCTTCTCAGCGGAATGGAACGAGGCCAACATGGAATGGGTCAAGGATCATATTCGCCAACACGGAATGTCTAGTGCAACGGGTGAAGATGCTGTTCTATATGCGGAGATTCTAGAAATCCCAAATGACACGCTAGCATACCTGTGTAATGAATGTATTCGGCGCAAGGATGGCCCGTCAATCTGGTTCAGATCAGTCATTATTGGGTTGCTGAAGAAGGGGAAACTCAAAACTGACCCAGACAGCTACAGGGTTATTGCACTCGAAAGCTGTATTTTAAAGGTTTTGACTTTATTGATCCACAAACGTATCACAGATTGGGCAACCTCTCGCGGTCTCATCCCTGACTACCAAAACGGATTTCGCGAAGGATATAGAACCAACAATAATCCCTTCATACTCCGTTGCGTTAAGGAATGGGCACGCGCCAAAGGTCTCACGCTGTATGTTGCGGCAGTGGACGCCACCAACGCTTTCCCCTCGACAGATCACCCAACTTTATGGCTGAAGCTCATCAGCATGGGAATGGGAGGCGCGATTTTTGATTGGCTGCGCATGCTATACGAACGCATGGAATACTACGTCCGACACGGGGATCAAAACTCGGAGCAATTCAAGGCATTGATTGGCTTGCTTACTGGAGACCCAGCATCCCCTGTCCTGTGGAATCTATTCATGGCCGATTTGGTGCTCATGGACGACCCGGACGATCCAATTCTATCAAATGTTCGCATCGCTATCTTGGCTCAAGCAGATGACATCCTACTCATCTCAACATCGGCCGCGGGATTACAGCGCAGACTCAACTCACTCGCGAAATGGTGCTCAAAGAATTTCATTATAGTCAACATGATCAAGACTATCATCATGATTTTTGGACCGTCACCAAAAGACCTCGAATTCCACCTGGGAGCGAACCTTCTCACAATCAAAGAGAAAGAAAAATACGTCGGCATGAACATAAACACGAGCACTCGAAATATGTTTGAAGACCATTACAAAGCTAAAGCAAGTACAGCTAGGTACTGCGCGCACCGAATCATGGGACTTGAAGATTCCGCAGGCCGCTTAACCCCCAAAGAGTTCAAGGTCCTCTATATGGCCCGTGTCGATTGTCATCTAATTCATGGGTGCGAAGTCTCACCTGACAGTGAGGACATTCACGTAAAAGAACTCTGCATGGTTCAGGTTAATTTTATCCGCCAAATGCTAAATGTTCATTCCCACTCCGTGCTAGTAGGCCTATTTACAGAAACCGGAATCATGCCGCTTCGAATACGTCGCTTCCTGCTTCTACTTGGTTACCTCCAGTATCTTCTCACCCTGGAATCATCTCACCTTGCGCGCGTAAGTCTTGATAGCTCAATCAAACTTGCAGCGATGGGGAAGCGATCTTGGGTTGGTGATGTACTCATAGCTGCCAAGAAGATGCCGTTCCAATGCCCGCCTCTCGATTTTGGTAGCGCAAATGACAAGACTGTCGAAGCTTACCGAAAATCCGTTCAAAAATGTGCAGAGAACTGGTTACAACAGGAAGTGAACAACACAGACAAGCTCTATCTGCTACATGGACGACGCGAACCCCAGAAGGACAAGCCTGCCGTTCAAATCACTCTATTCCTTCGGCATTACCTGTCAATGGTTACGACCCAAAGTCATCGCGAAGCACTGACTTCCATCATGCTGTCGACCCATTTACTTGCCTTGGAAAGATTACGGTATGTGGATCATGCACATCAACGCGTACCCAGACAACAACGCATCTGTCGGTTTTGCATGGCAGCGGTTGAAAGTCCAGAACACGCTCTGATCGAATGTCGCACCTCGCCGACAGTTTGTAATCTCCGCGCAGACTTTCTGGACAAATTATTCCGCACAGTGCCAAAACTACACGATACAATGGCCAAACTTACCAGTGTTGAATTCCTCAAGGCCATGGTATATGAGCGTGCAACCATTGTTCTGGTGGCAAAATTTGTGTATGATGTTCTTCAAGTGTTTTATGCCGTGCCGATGCATCGCCCGTAGAGTGAGTCGATGAAGCTAATTTTTTCCAGGTCAATATTCGTGCCGCTGTCAACTATCTGGGGTCTACCGTGGGGCATGGGGAAACTCATGGGGTCTGCGACTAGGGCTTGGAGAATGGGCAGAGGTCCAGGGGCGATGGTGTATTGTACTTGCTTTGTACACCGGGATAATCCCTGGAAACCGGCGTTCGTTATTCGGACCGTGCCGTGTAATGCTACCTACCTACCTACCTACCCACACAGGGTCGGAAAAGTGAATTAACGCTCTCCAGACCCTACCTACCTATTAGCCGAGGTTCCCACAGTCACATGACTGCCAAATCTAGTAATTTTTGCTCCTAAGTGCTGGTTTGAGCTCAATTTCTCGCTCAAAACACAGTGGACATGACGCATAATGTATAAATACTGAGTTTGATATAGCCCATAAGTATGATACCAACTAGTTTTTGCGGGGGCGTTTACGATTTCTCTGCCCAGAATTATCCCGACAATCGTGATCGCAAAACCACTCCGTTGAATCGACATCCTTGGCCTTCATACCTATACAGCAGATGTGTGCCTGATTTCAAACCATGTCAGATGACCGCCCCGTAGTGTAAAGAGACATACCTGAGAATCACAAGCTGGTCCCGAGCATGCGACCATTGGAATATTGGCGTCACCCACCGTGCAATCTGGAGCGGAGCACTGTATATTGTCGTCATTGTCTGACATAACAATCATCTTCTTGCTCTTTTTTGGTACTCGCCCGAACCGAGTGGAGAACAAGGATTCTTGTGGGTCTGCAGTCTGTGCAGATGGGCCAACTGAGTCAGAAACATCAGGCGGCGAGCTCGAGTCCATCGAAGCTGCCTTTCTCTTCGCAATGCTGCGGGGCTTCGGGCGTTCTGGTGGAGGGTTTAACGCTGACTGGCCAATTGTCGATGGTGAGGGGCCAGTTACTGCGGGAACACCATCATCTGTTGGCAGTTGAACGGCGGCAACTGTTGCAGACTCGGCCGGAACTCGGGGCTCTATAAGTTGGACAGCAGGGGTGAGGGGGCACTGGGGGATGGAAGATCATCCTCTTCATCCATGGGAGACAACGGTCTCACAGGCGTTGGTGGTTGCATCCTGGCTTCGGTATCCGGACTTGAAGAGCGTGATGAAGAATCGCTTCCATCATCCGGCCATTCATCATCGGACAGTCGGGAGAATTCCCTGTGGAAGGATAAGCTGAATAAATAGATAGGAACCGAACGATAATACCCCAGCGCCGCTTCTGTACTATGATCTTCGGATATACGGAAGCTGATTTTCTTCTTGGAGGACTTGCGCTTTTTGGTGGTCGAGATCGTTCTGAGTGCAATCTCTTCGCCTTCAGCCAATTCATAGTGGGATCTATATCTGGAAAGGGTTGCGGTGGGATGAACGGTAGATATGTGTGCCTTCAGATTATACTTCCATTCAAACTCTGCGCACGGCGAGATAGGGCACTGAACTGGCCCGTTGGTACATGGACTTCGCTCCGAGCTCTTTGCGGCAGTTGCAAGCCCCAAGTTTGCCAGGTTTGGGCACCGAGATTTGGCCATATCAATCCGGATTGCACCATCCCCGCCCTTGCTTTTAACGAGCACAATAGAACAGAAGGAATTTGTACTCAGGCAGAATCCGCAAGGCCGAGCACCGCGCTCAATTGGAGGAGTTCTGTCAATAGGATGTGGATGGCCATGTGTTCGACAAGCTTGTGTGCGGATTTCACGCTCAACGACGCGCCGGGGCATAGGGTGCAAAGTCCCTCCTCCTGGAGCAGGGAAGATCCTTCCCTGTTGCACACAAAACATGCGAAACCTGGAATGTGGTCAAAAATTTGTCATCATTAATTGCTGAGCCGTAAACGTACCACCCGAAGTGCGATAGGGAATGTGGAACCAAAAAGAATTTCGGGAGTTTCTTTGTGCTCCGATGCGCATTTCCATTGATGCGGTAATGGCCACAAGTTCCACGGACTTGAAGTGATATGTTGTCGTGGAATTCTTTGAGGAGTTAGTGGCGGGAAGGACGGCGGGATCAAGCAGTTGGATCAATGACCCATCAACTTCGCACAGCTTCGAAATCCCAGAACGGCGATGAATTTGCCGCTCCATTCCCACTCCCTTCCTCCGAGTCGGCCCTAGGCAGATTTTTGTGGGATCAGCTCCATAATTGGACCCTTGCGCGAACATTCGGCTCAGTCAGAAGACGTTTGGGCAGCGTTTCCAAGTGCTTCGTGCCGCAAGTAAATCCGAGATAGACACAACTGCAGCCAGACAAATCCGTTGGAGCGTACCAGTATGCAGCAGGATCCTGGACAAGATCATAGGCTCTCCGGGAATGGCTCGTTGGCATCAGAGGTTGTGAAACTGCATCACCGTGTCGACTGAATCCGCGTACGCGTTTCAACCGATCCCTCGATTCTGCGACTGAGAACGGCTAGAATAAATGCGAAGTATGGTTGCCTTGTGCTGCTTTTGGTTGTCGATCCGGAATAGTAAGATATGCGTCGTGACCCTTCAATGCTGGGGAATCCAAATCTGCGACCACTTCCTGTGCCATGTCGTCCATATCTGGCAGGAAGCGTGTATCACTGTCAGTAGCTGCCAACGTATCTTGCGGCACTGTGACAGCATTCAAGTCGATCAGCTGTCCAATGTCAGATTCGTCTCGTCCTCGTTTCTCTCTCCCGCGACAGGGGGATTAATGAGAACGATATTGTTTTCCCAAACGGGCAGAAAATGCTATAACCTCCTGTTGTCACCATAGACTCGAACGGTGGCTCCAGGAGCGCAGTAAGCTCATCCTCTGCAATCCCTCTGCCGTTCATCCAGGTGGTCCGAATCGAAACACCTTTTACATGTACATCGCCCAGCCAGGAGCGCGGAGTGATGTGATCGATCTTGGCAGAAACATCGCCTTCGGTATCCTGCCAAACTGGTAGGCGAAGGCGGCGTGCATCGCGAGCCCACTCCGGATGTTCAGCCAGTATGTTGTCGCATTCCGCTGCCGCACTGAGCCGGTTTCCGAGCTGAGACATGTCGGCATTGCTGTCTGATCCAGTAATTGTACGGACTTGTCCAAACGTCTTTTCGAGCGGGTCCGAACCAGGAGAAATAATCCAAAATTGACCATCCGGATCGTCAATCTGGGTTTTTGCGACGCAGAAAAAGAGGTTCTTCCCAGCTGTCATGAAGTCGAAGTAAGTTTGGGAGGGAACGAAACGACCGGCTTCCTTGTTATACAGTGCCAACATCAAGTGCATGGCGGCGCTAATGTGGACGAGTTGGTCGTGGAGGGACAGCTTGATATTTGTGTACGCCTCGAGAATGTGGCGGTACAGGCAGCCGAGCAGGCGAAGAATGCGGCGGGTGTTCTTGAACGTAGGGGTATCGGCTTCCTTGGCCTCAGGAAGGACCGCAATTGCACTCATGAGGTCGTACATGAGTTTGACATTCTGTCGGTCGTTGGGATTGAGAAGTTTGTCGATATGCTGTGCACTATGCCGACTATCGCGAAGAAGATGTTGTTTGATCAATTCCCGCAATAAAACCACGCCATCGATGGTGGAAGCGAGGAGACGAATGAGCGTGTTGCGAAGACGTTTTAGTATGTGTTTTATGTCAATGTTTCCCGTGAGATCATCCAGCCCGCAGTGATAATCGAACAGAGGTGATGTCAAGTTTCTGGAACAAGGGACCATCGCGGTCAACCTCGCGGTCGAAGGTAAGAAAATTGTGGCATTGCGTCTTCTGTTATCGCCATCTGACGAGATACAATAGGGACGACCGCCAATATGCGCTGCCTTTGCATTTGCGGCATCCCGTGCAGCCTCGAGCAGGATTCTCTGGTCATTAGTCGATTCACGTTTGCAAGTTGGTGCGATAATGAAAGGGTGTGCAACGTTGCGCGTAGGCACATTCGAGAAAGAACTGATTGCAGCTACCGTAGCCTGGAAATTATGGTTAATAGTAGTTTTATCTCGGAATGTAGATCAGACATACCTCACTGGCGAGATGTACGGTATTCTTCGCGAGTCCTGCATGAAGTGCCTCGGCCTGCTCTACACCCAGGAAATTGAGCTCAAACTCTGCGCTGTGTTCGCGGCACAATCCCAATATCATGTTTGAAACGCGGGTCCCATCGCATCCGCCCTTCAACCTTGATCTCGTCGATCATAATTTGGAAGCCAGGGCCGACAGAGCCGTCAGATGGAGGTGGGTGGGGAATGGGAAATGCGGTGTCCAGATTATGCAACATCTCCTGCATGGTCGGAGTGCGTGGGATGTTTTAAGTGGGGCAGTGTTGTGCTTCTATTCGCCAAGTTCTGATAATTTATCTCGCCCTTCCACTGTCAGCGCCGAAGTGAATAGCCAACTCAACTCAGTTCAATTCAACCAACTGCATCATAATTTTGAATGGTGTCTTGCTCCTAATTCGCCCCCTATGACTTAATTTCAAATGAGGGAATGGGAGGCCGCAAAGCGGCCGACCAGTCCCTTGTATGAATTAAAATTCTTAAATATGGCATACAGGAAGAGTGAGGCAACCTCACGTTTACGTGGTTTCTAAGATCT